>PVHX01010888.1:0-67356 GCA_004024805.1 Geosciurus inauris
TGTCACACTGCCAAGGGAGCCGGGTTTTTATGGGGCACAGTCACTCTTCATGCTCAGGCGCACCTTGCTTCTTCTGAAGCTTTTATTGTTTCTTCAAAAGGTCGCTTAGCAAGTCGATGGCGTGGTGGGATCTATTATTGTAGAGGAAGCTCCACACTTGATTCCTCCAGGCCTCCTCGGTGCCCTGTGCCAGGCACAGCCCCTGTCGGGAAGTCAGGGACGGTTGCCTGGGAAGCACTCAACCAACTCAAGAGAGCTCTGCTCACTCACATCTTCTCCTGGTCCAGTCACAGGAGGGATCCTGGACACCCCCGCTGGAAGAAGCCCTGGAAGGCCCTGCGTCAGTGTTTGGAAGAGCTGCAGGAAGAGCTCTGGAATCCAGGCTTCCACGAGCGACTAGTGCCAGTGTCAGCAGGAACCTGTCATCTTTAGGGAATTGGTGCCTCCTGCCCAGGGTCTGCAGGGCTCTCCTGGCTCCCAGCTGGGTAGACTCTGAGCTGGCCTGGTGGGCAGCCTCATTCTGAACCCCGGCTGAGCCCAGGGATTTGGGACCACAGCCCTAGTGACTGGTGTCTCCCCACAAACTACACTGGATTCATTCCAATGGACCTTCACTTGCTGGGTTTAAAGAGCAACATTCCACCAGGATCCACTAAAACATCCAGCCCTGCTTTTAAACACTGATACAATGATTCAAACTGATGGGCAATAGCAGAATTCTGAAATGTCAGTATGATATTCTGTGTCGTAGATTCTATAGTATTTTAGGAGATTTTACTATTTCTTTATAGGTCTCCAGTTTAAAAAATATATCTATTTAAATCTACAAAAATATCCTTCCAAAAGAGACATTTTCCTTGTAATGTGAGTTTAAAAGTTTTAAATGATCAGTCATCAGATTGCCAGGATGATATCTTTAAAAATCCAGAGTAAGCACACGCCTGTAATCCCAGCACTTTGGGAGGCTGAGACAGGAGAATCACGAGTTCAAAGTCAGCCTCAGCAATGGCGAGGCACTAAGCAATTCATAGAGACCATATCTCTAAATAAAACACAAAATAGGGCTGGGGATGTGGCTCAGTGGTTGAGTGCCCCTGAGTTCAATTTCCAATACCAATAAAAAAAAAAAATCCAGAGTAGCCTACTCCTCATTGAAGCCACCAGCCTGAAAGAAAGCAGGCCATAAATATTGGTTCTGCATTTTTGTTATACCATAGACACTTAAAAAATATCAATTAATTTGTGTCAAAACATTATTATGTTTTCTAGTCAAAGCTTGGCTATTTACTTATTCCAGGCCTCTGTTTTCTAGTGATTTCTTCTCCAGTCATATATACAGCAAAGATACTATGAACCAAAAGTTCTCATCAAAACAAGATCCAAGGATCAGGCTGATGGAAATTTCTGCTCTGTGTCTTCTGCAGTAATGACCCATTCTTGGTATCCTTCAGACTTAAGTCCTACATCTCTTCTCAGTCTGACAAATTACTGCAGGTATCCCAGACCACTGGCATCAGGTGTTTGGACTAGCTCTCATCTTCCCAATGACCCATGTGTGCAGGTGTGGAGAGCCTGCTCCCCGCATAGTCCACTCCCCGTGCCTTGCCAAGCAGTGAGGACAGGTGGGCCTCCAACATGGGTGCGACACTGGTGTAATTGTTCAACTGGATCATCATCTTGATTGGAATAAGAGATGCTGAAGATTAAGAGGCTCCTGGGTGTGCCAGTGAGGGTGTGTCTAGGAATGACTGGCATGTGGGATAGCCAACTGAAATGGAGACCCTCCTTAAGTGTGGGCAGCACCGTCCAATGGGATGATGGCCTGAAAGTTGGAAGAACAAGGAAGCAGCAGCAGATGCAGGCTCCATTCTTCTGAACGGGGTCTTGACGGCTGCTATGGTCACCTGAGGACATAAGACTCTTTCCTTCACTCTCCCAAAGTGGACTCTGCCAGTGACTGTCCAGGGAGTTTCCAGAAGCCTTTGAACTTGGATGGGGGGAGCACCATTGATCCCTCTTGTTGTGGGGCTTCAGCCTCTTGGACTGTGCGGCTACTGGTTCCTCAGCTCTCCAGCCTGCAGACGGCCTTTGTGGACTATCCAGCTTCTGGTCGCCTAAGCCAACCTGACAAGTCCTCTTTTTATAGTCACACCTCCTGTTGACTCTGTTCCTGTCAAGAACCCTGACTAACACCACTGGGAAGGGTCTTCTGCCAGGTGAGTGTGAAAGCTGGAGAACAGCTGTCCCCTACGCATCCCTGCTGCGTGGCCCTGCACAGAAACCTCCAGGCGCTGCAGGAAACCACCACCTCGTACATTTACCTAAATATTTCCATTCGGCTATTATTCTTTTTTAGGGGAAAAAAATCTCTTAGTAATCTAAGAAAGGTTGTCATGTGAAAAATATGGAGAGTGTTTTAACACATATGTGCAATAAAAAGAATAGACTAAAAGTGCTCTCATTTTATTAACCATATTTGTTTGCAGTCACCTGGAAAGAAAGAAAGGCTACGACTGCATCCTTGCTTAAACTAATCTTTGTGGCTCAATTAAGAAAAGTTAATTAACACTGAACTTCCTGAAGTGCTTGATGGACCTGTATTTTAAAACATAAACTGTTACTTAAGAATGAAATCTGGGTGCTGTGTGTGTTTAGTTTTCAAACCATTTAAATATACATTTATGCCATTCTTTATAATTTCTAGTGGTTTCAAATTGATATGCTCGCACTCTTTCCATTTAATTCACTTCATTCCACCCACATGTTATGATCAAGCTATTACTTTACAATCACATGAGGAACCCCCACGGAAAGATCTTCCAAATTTTCCCAAAATAACAACAGTGAAGAGAGTATTGGTGACATTTAAACAGAGTGTGACCTCTGAGAGTGAGGGAGAGACATCAAAACACTCTACAGGTCCAGAATGGAAGTGAGACAACCCAAAAGACTGCCTGGTTTTCCAGAACCATCTTGATCTTTCTATCAAGGAAGTTATTAACAAATCATGAAGCAAAGCAAGGATTCCAGGAGTTTGTCATGAAATACTTCACAATTCTAAATCTGTTGTACAATCCAAAGCAAACCTTTAATACTGGGTGTTCTCTGCCCTAGTGCAGAGATGCCAGTACTTGAAGTCAAGTCTCCAGGAAGGAATTTGGATGCCTCACCTTATTACTGGTTGGTGACATGACCCTCCTACCTTCTGTGTTGAGGATATTTGAAACTCAGGGTGGGGGAACTCAGCGAGTTCAGGTCAGATGCTCACACTGTGAGCACGGACAAGTGAGGACTGAAGTCTCTCACTCCAGGTGAGTCTCCAGGTACACCCAGCAGGTCTCATGCACTCACTGTGTTAGGACTTAGGGTCTGCGCCCGGCTCCCGTCATCACCAGTTCTGAGCTGCACACTGAGTGAACACTGGATGGGGCAGGGTCCCTGTCATCCAGTCTCATCAGGAAAAGAAACATTGGTACAACCATCAGGTAAATGTTGGACTAAAGGTCTGTGTGCAGTTGAGAGGTACGAGAGGAAGCCCTGGGCAGCGTGGTTAAGCTTCAGAGAAGGGAGGACATTTGCACAGGTCTGCAGGGGTGTCAGACATCTGCCAGTCACCAAGCCAGTGGGTGCTGTGGACAGAGAAGCCCACAGGAAGGCCCTGGAGTGGAAGGGGCATGTTCCCAGGAAGGGCAAATTCCTGGTGAGTAGCCACCAACCCCGAGGCTTCCTGACCAGTAAAAGAGGCCAGGTGGGACAGGGACCCAGGGGCTGACAGGGCAGGCTACTGGGAAGGGTGGGACACACTAGCCAGCAGCAAGGAAGCAGGGAGTGGGTGGCAGGGCCTGCAGGGGAGGGGTGGCCTGAGCGTGTGGCACAGGCTGGACGGAGGTCAGCAGAGAGCTGGGACTGTGGCTTCTCACCACAGACCTTCCCGTCCTGGAGAGCAATGTGCACCTTCATGGAAAACTTCCACAAAATGACTTAAAATAAATGTGCCTTGAACGTTTCTGGATGCAGGAGACAATGTCAGTACTCAGAGCACAACAGGGAGGAAGAGCCCAGGCTGAGGCCACTGGGTGGCCAGCAGAAGTGGGCAGAGCATGGGTGGACATGGCGCTCAGCCCAGGGACGCACAGCTCCATACCTGGCCTTTGGAGCTGCATTTCCTTCCTGTTTCTTCCCAGCTATGTGTGCGTCTTGTTGCAGGCACTTTGCAAACAGGAGCGGGGCACATGGTCAGCAGACACATGGACACTCCTGTTTTCTGAACAGGAGCTTCTAGGAGCTGATGTGGGCGACTGTCACGCAGCAGCCGCCCGCAGGAGCCTGTTGGTGCTGTGTTCACCTGGCGCTACTGCCCAGCGCGACCCAGGGTGCACGTCTCACGCATTCCAACTAAGCCAGTGTTCTGACATAAAGGTGAGATTTTAATATCACTGTCCTAAATATATTGGTAATTATGATTTCTACCTGATGATGAATGTGCTAAATTATATAAAGCAGCTTGGTCTACTAGTACTTCATTTTTATTGATGAGGTATATTTGCAAGCATAATTTATTAATTTTTCCCCAATGTATTGTTGTGTGTGTCTGTGTGTGTTGAGGGGGAAAAAGAGGGAGAGAGAGGGAGAGAGAGAGGGAGACAGAGAGGTATGCTGGACTGGGGACGGAACCCAGGGCCTCAAGCATGCTAGGCGACTGCGGAGCATTTGTAGCTCAACTACCACTGAGCTACATCCCCAGCCCCAGCCCTATTTATGGATGTTAAAGTGAAAGAAGGAGGGAGAGGAGGGAAGGAGGAAGGAGGAGAGAGAGAGAGAGACTGAGAGTGTCTGGTCCTGTGGTTGAGGACACGTATCTGGCACACTCTATTCTCCGATGTACATTGATTCACTGATGAAATCCCTTAGCTAACATAGATTTATAAAGCATCTATTCTACCTCAGATGTTTTGCTGGATGCTAAAGATACAAATTTAACTAGCGCAGTGCTTGTCCAGGAGGATGCAACTGACTTCTAATGGTAACAGGCTGCCTATCGAGGGGCATCATCTGCTGGTCAACACACACTGAATACAAGGCACAGACAGCGTACTGAATACAGACAGTGCACAGCCCCGCCTTGCCCTCCAGGGCTCAGAGTCTAAGGTGGGGTGTCACTACTGCACTGCCGAGTACCTAAGGACGAGTGGCCGGCAGGGAGGACACACTAGCTGGAGTCACACGGCTGTTCCTTGGGGAGGTGGTGGCCACAGGATGCAGGCACAGGCAGCCCATGTCCAGGCAGCCACGCACCGTAAGATGTAGCTATTTCCAAGTGAGCCACCGTGCTCTCTGAGGGGTCATGGCTAGCAGGAGAGCAGCAGGGGCAGGGCTGGTAGCATGGGTGATGGCGGCTGCTCCCTTGAGCTTCACAAGCACAAAACACACAGACACACTCATTCACACCAAGGGACCCCGAAACCGCCCCAGGAATTCAGACCACCATGTTTCCATGTCATTGTGCAGAACGTGATTTATCTTCAGAACCTACTGCAAAGCAGATTCGTGTTTCATATCGGTTACATGCAGGTGATAACTAAAGCAGCAACTTGCCCCGTAAGGGTCTCTTTTTAAAATTGTTATATTTTTTTGTTTTCTATAGGAATAACATGTCTAAAAATATGAAATTCAACAAGTTTCATTTCAAACTCTGAAATTCACTAATTTCTTAAAATACCTTGCCTTTTCCACGCCTCTGACTGACCGGCACTAACTCTTCAGTGTCTCGTTATAGGAACTTGTGCTAGTACCCTCCTCCAGGCCAAGTGCAAATGAAAATCTTCACAATATACACTTAAATAATTTGATATGACTTGATATAAAAATGAGACAGAAATTAAAGCTAGGTTGAAGGTAGAGTTCAGTAGCTTGGGAAATAAAATATCAATCCATGCAGAGCCAGTAGACAGAAGAGATGGCCAGTGAGACACTATTCAGCCAAGGGGTCTTCAACACCAAGTGGGATGCATTGGAATTGTGATATAGTTTCACATTTTTAAATACCAATAAACACTTTCAATAATGAATTGTGTAATCATGAGTATTTCTGTGAAATTGAATTATATAATTACTTTTAAACAGTCTCAGAATATGTTTTGTTTTTATGTTCTGCTTGTGCATGTGTGCTTTGTATTGCTTAAGGAAAACTAAATCCATCAAATATAAATGGTGGAGAAAATGGAGGAGGAAAATTAGGACACATCAGATGAGTTACTTTCAGAACAATCACTGCTAGGTAGTGTCCATTACTCAGTATATAACTTTTAATTTCTTTTGTCTAGAACTCAGTAATACTTATCCAAACTGACAACTTCTTTTAAAATATTTTAAATTAATAGAGAAACAGCTATGATTAGTCTGCTATTTTCACCCTGGGATTTGTGTATCCACCACAGACTTAGGAAGGAACAGTGGACTGGCCAGGCCTGTGTGACCCACAAATGCCACCCAGAGGCACTGGCCACTTCTGTCTGAGCTAAAGTCGTCTGAGAAGGATCAAGGGCTCTGGGCAGGCCCGGCTGGAGGGCTCTGTCACAGGGGAGGCTAAAGCCAGGAGATTCTGGGTCCTTGGAGGGGCTGAGGCTGAGAAGGGCCATAAGCACAGGATGTGCAGCTCAGGGGCAAAGACCAAACTGCCAGAGCGCAGGAGCCAGGCGCTGGATGGGAGCGAGTCCTGTTACGGAGCCAGCCGGCCCCACCCAGCCAGGCTTCCGTCCCTCCCAGTCCTCGGAGAACTTCCTCCCAGAGTCCAGATCCTCCTTGGGTCTAGAAGGCAGGTTCCCTCAAACTGCAAGAGATCTTACCACCTCTTCCCATTGACTGAGGCAGATTCACGTGATTATGCCAAAAACGTAATAAAACTAATGATCATTTTTAGAAGTCCCCAGGAGGACTTCATTCTTAATCATTTAGAAGCTGACATCAACTTTCATTTCCCCAGAAAATTTTCAGCATTGGATCACGAAACACAACAAACGTGGCGGTGCCAACCATTCCTGTGCAGATTCATCCAAACCTGCTCATTCTCACCTGAAGCCGCAGGAGACGACTCCTGGTATCATCAGTGGCCGGAGCCTAGAATCACCCACTGCTAGATCATCAGTGCCTGCTGCGCAGACCCGGACCTGTCCGCTCTTCCTTTTGTGCCCCCACGTCTTGCCAAAAGCATTTCAAGAGGATGGCAGAGCCCCCTTGGACAGTGTCTAAGACCCCGAGGGAGAGCAGGAGAATGACAGAGGGTTGAGATGGCCCACACTGAGACAGGCGGAGGGCACACTAGTCAGAGGGCTGTGGGCCGGGGAGGGACACAGGAGGAGAAACTGGACAGCAGAGCCCTGTCCAGCACCACGCTGGCCCCGTCCTGGTATGGCCAAACCTGTGCCTGTTCCGTTCGTTTCCCAGGAGCTAGCTGTGGATGGCCACATTACTTCTCCCTTCCCCCATACAGTGCAGATTTTTTATCAGGAAAAAGAAAGGATTTATGAAAACACTTTGAGCTCTTCATAAATAAACTCTGCATAACTACATGGGGTCACAGCAGTGCTGGAACTTGTCGCTGCCTGTGATTCAGACATTCTATTGTACCATTCTATAACTAATAAGCACAGAGGGATTGCCCACCCTGTGGGAGAATGCAGGTCTTGAGTGTGGAACGTGGTCATCAATCACAAAGAGATGACGGTCCCAGCTGCGGCACAGCTGGCACAGCCAGCGTTCTCAAGTACGGACACTGTCCACTTCTCAATATCTCATTCTTTCAAAGGTGTGCTGAGCGAGTGCTAAACATCAGCCTAACAGTGGCCTGATGGGCAGGTGGTCTCTTGGGGCTTGCCACCCTGGCGCTCCCCACAAGGGCCACGGGCCTCACAACCGTGGCGCAGCCTCTTGCCGCTGCTCTGGGAAGGGCTTGTTCCCGTGCACTTACACACACGTGACGTGAGGTTTCCACATACAGAACATCATGGAGTCTGCAGTCCCCAAGCCCAAACCAAAACACCATGTGTCACCAAAACTCCGAACGCCAAGCAAGCCCATGACTGCAGGCTCCTCTCCATCTCCTCTCATGTTGAGACACTCACACTCTCAGTACCTCGAATGGCTGTGCCTCCGTTCCCTTGCTCCTGTGGAACCAGCACCAGCTCCCCTGGCCCTCGCTCAGTGTCTCTGCTCTAACTTGCCAAGATCCACCTGGTTCATCAGACTTCCTCGCCTCACCTGGAGCCTGCTGCCATTGCCCGCTGAGATGTCCTGGCAGGGACCCCAAAGGGCCCAAGGTGAAGTCTCACTCCAGCCAGGCTCCTCGGCCCTGGGCCCACTGACACCTCCTGCACCCAGGCTTCCTTGCTGAGCTCTACTGTTGCTTTTCGTCCCAAGTCACCCTGTCCTGCGAGGTCAGGCTCCTCCCCTGCTGGACTCCTGCTCTGTAAGCTCTTCCTCCTGAGCGGCTTCATCCAGCACGGACACGGGAGGACGGGAGTCCTTTGTGTTCCCACCCTTCCCGGCTTCCCCACACAGGTGGCTCATCACTCCATGCACAGCCACCTCCCTGAGACAGGGCACAGGGCATGCGAGATCTGTCCACTGCCTCAGTAAGTCCAGCTCTTAAAACAGAAGCCACGAGACACGTTCACGTCACTGTGTCTAATTGGTGCTTATTTTAACTCCAGACCATGAGTCTGTCAGTGCCTTTGGCTCAACCAAAATATCAAACATCTAATGTTTCAAAGTGTTATTAAAACAAAATTCATTACCTTTTCACATAGAAAGAAATCTGTGCTGGCTTTTAAAAATATAAAAATAAAAGTATGTCCTTCAAATTTTAATACTTCCTGATTTTAAAAATTTAGAAGGAATTAAAAATAACATTAAGTGTAGCTTAGCATCCAAAAGGCCCTGGGTTTGATCCCCAGCATGTGTGTGGGTGTGTGTGTGCACACATTGATATATGTGCATATATCTATCAATAGAGATATATAGCCATATATAAAAAAAGTGACATTCAAAAATGTGATTTAGGGAAATTTCAGAATGGATTAAATAATATTACTCAGCACACTAGAATAGAACCTATGCTATTTCTCATTTCTCTATATGTTGATTTTCCATAGAGGGAATCC
This sequence comes from Geosciurus inauris, assembly GCA_004024805.1. Lineage (NCBI taxonomy): Eukaryota > Metazoa > Chordata > Mammalia > Rodentia > Sciuridae > Geosciurus > Geosciurus inauris. The sequence goes on from PVHX01010888.1 coordinate 9,159, forward strand.
CTCAGCTCCGTATGTACCGATGTGGAATGCTTGGTGATATATGTACCTATTAAAGGGACATTTTCATGGATGACTTTACATTCGATGATGTTCATTCCAGAAACATTCAGCATGAGAAGTGCACAGTGGTACCATTTTGGTCGAGGTGAGTTCAACTTGGGGATAAAAAACTGAGTGGGCAACAGATGTTTCACTTTTCAACAGCCCGACGTGAAGAGCAGCTGGGTTTCCAACAGGAGCGACACTGTGGCTTTACTTCTGGATGAGTAATTTCCCTGTTTGGACTTCCTACTAGAACCATTCTATTCCTTTAAGTTGAGAAATATGCCGATTACTTTTTAAATACCAGTTAAATGATCAAACGTTCAGATCACTACCAAAGTATGAGTGAACAATCCCTTGGCACTTCCTTCAATGGTTGTGCTGTGTGAGAGAAGAGGACATAAATGATTTCTTCTTCCAAACAGGCCCTTTCTGTGGAGGCCCTGACGCATTTCTAGATGCTTCCACTAGAGACAGTCACCCTGTGGGCAAAGACGACTGCCTCTGGAATGTCATTAACTTAGTTTTTCAATTCATGTTTCATTGGCCAAGATACACAGTGGACAGGATTCCAAAAAATTAATCAAAGCAGTAAGGACTTTCCCGGACACCTGCCTCCAGAGACATCAGGCCTATGACCACAGAGCCCACAGAATAGGCCAGACCACGGACGCCCCTCTCTATCCAAAAGCTTCAAAGTTGCCCGGAGCCGTATTCCCTGATCGTGTACAGCATCATTCTCTAACTTGGAATAAAGGAAAGAAGTTTCTTATTAGCGAGTGACAAGCCGTGACTTAGGAAATTCTGTGATTCCTGAAGAATTCTCCATTTCTCGTGTGGCGCTCCGTGATTCTGAGCACTCCTCCCTCAGCTGGAACCCGCACCCCTGTGCCACAGTCTGTTCCTTGTTTTCATTCTTAAGCAATTCACCACTGAGCTCTGTAAGTCATATTTCCAGTTCTACCCGTGATCTTGCTGTCAGTACCTCAGGGCGAGACTGTACAATTTCCAAAGAGCACCTTCAGCTTCAGTAGCTTCTGCAATCTATGATATATGCCCAAACAACATCAACACCAAATACCATGTCAAAACCCACCTCACCAAAAATAAAGTCTTACCACCCTTTAATTTTACCTTTGAAAATCTACCCTTCCTCATTTGCCACATCCACAAGTCACAGTCACCAAGGTAGGAAGGTTGGGACCAGCCTCAGCTCCCCCTCCTCTCCAGGTCCACACCCAAGCCCTTCCTAAGCCAAGGTACCAGGAGCTTCAAGGTAAATGCTCTTGAAACAATTACAAGAAATCCAGAAATCCTTTTTTTTTTTTTTTTTGGTACTGGAGATTGAACTCAGGAGCACTCAACCACTGAGCCGCATCCCCAGCCCTGTTTTGTGTTTTATGTAGAGACAGGGTCTCACTAAGTTGCTTAGCACCTCGCCATTGCTGAGGCTGGCTTTGAACTCGCGATCCTCCTGTCTCAGCCTCCCTAAGTGCTGGGATTATGGGCGTGTGCCTCCGCGCCTGGCTCAGAGATCCTTTTAGTTGAAATATGCTTTGATTTGCAGCTCACTGCATTTCAAGATGAAAGGTATCCAAAACCAATTTATTTATAGCACAGGGACATGGGCATGGTAGGTGGAGCTGGTGGCCATGCCCTGAGCAGGAGGCTGCTGTGTCCAGGTGCCAGGGAGAAAAGTCCCTGCCCTGGCCCTGCCCATGGGCTGTGATAGTACCTGGGGGGGTCCTCAGCACTCACTGCTGGACGGTGCTGTCTGCGCCACCTCCGCCTCCGTGCAGCTCTCCAGTGCAGTGTCGGGGGCTGCAAGGCTTGTCGCATGGCGCTCAGCCTCGTGACATGGGTTGGATTTCGGCAGTGGGATTCTTTTTCTATCATTATTTACTCAAATGTTTACTTAGGGGAAACAAAAGCACTACTTGATGATATAGAAGTCCAAAAATAGCCCTTAAATAAATATACTTAGGTCAAAATTCATGGAGGGGAGTAAAAAACAGTTTTGACTCTGAGTAGATTTTACGACTTTTCTTTCCAAGGCCTCATCAAGGACGTCATGACACACATAAGAAAAACCCAGCCCTGCTGACCCTTGGGCTGGTGTTTCCTTCCATAGTGTGTCGTGGCTCTGAGGCTCAGCGAATAAAACATGCACTGCCACCCGCTATCACCCAGAGGGGCGGGAGTCCTGCCATCACGCCTCCCAGACAGATGGACACTGTGGCCTTTGGGGACAACACCTGCAGGCCTTCCTTTCATTTCTCACCAAGTTGTAAGCTTTGCGTTGAACCCGTGTAATTGAATTGTTCGCAGCCCCTTCCCTGGCCCTCTGGTCTCTCTCAGGTTCTTGTGGCCCAGGGCTCACACACAGCTGGGAGAGTGGAATCACAGCCCTGAGCATCTTCCCTCAAGTTGCCACAGAAGATAGCGATGGCGGACCTGAGAACTATGCCTGGAAAGTCACGGAAATGCTGAGGGCGGGGGAGGCCCAGCCTCCGAGCCCCTTCCGTAGCACTGCAGGGTTCCACGCTGGCCCGGGGACGCTCCCACCCTGTGGGGCAGCTCAGAGCAGGAGGTCGTGGCCTCCTGGGGTTCTGTGGCTGCACTGTAAGCTCCCACATTCCACCCGTCCTGGTGTGCCTGGCAGTGACTTAGCAAAGGCCGCAAGCGTACCGTGCAAGGGCAGAGATGGGTGGTGTGCCCATCCCCGCCTCTAATTTGCCTCTCCACGTTGACTAAATCAGTTTGGAATCTGCCACTGTCCCTCCTTCAAGGGTCATGATAGTGCCCTGCCCCTTCCTCCCTCTGAGGCACAGGTGGCCATTTGTGTCCTGGGTGGGAGGCAGCCCCTCCGCCCCATGAGGAGCACTTCCCTCAGGCTGGGGCCTCCCTCCCCGGTGTCGTCCACGTTCACCTAAGTGTTTCCTTAACGTGTTTTGCAATTTCTAAGCATACATTTTGAGGTCTATCAAACACACACAGACACAGGCAATTAACACATGCCGAGCTGTATGTTTGGGTGGTGGCTTGTTTTGCGTGTTTGGACCTGTGACATCTTTTCTCTTCATAAAATGCACATCCTATTTCAAATGCACATGGAGCTCTTTCCAGGGAAGTCCCTGGGTTGCATCTCTACTGTAATCAAATTGCTTTTGTGATGTTTCCACTGGAAGTCATTCTATTGAGGAATGTATGACCTAAGATATTATTTTAGATTTTTTTTCTTATAGAACCAGAATAAAAATGCCATGTTCTGAATTCTCAAAAGTGCATGTTTATAAAAATGGATGGCTATGCCGGATGCATCGACTAGGACGTTCTGCAGTAACGAGACCAGAGAACTGCTTGTCTGAATGTTGACATTGCAGGTGTAAGAACACCACTACCTTTACAATAGTAACAGCACATTTTCAGCACACAACTTTTCTTTTAATATACAAATCCTTCAAATCAAATATCAGTTTGAGGGCTATTAGAAATCAGCCTGTTGTTCTTCTTTCACATTCTTTCCTGAGAGCTGAGTATCCCCACATTGTATTTCATTACACTCCATGAGAAAATTGTGTCCGTGACTGTTGAGATACAGATACGTCCATGACATAGTTGGAGATACAGAACTCATTTTGGGGAAATAGAGCTAAATATCTGAGCATGTGGAGATGAACTTTAGACATGAACAAAAGGTAGCTTTGTCAGATGTAAGCATTCAGAAGTTTTCTGTTGGTTTCTCTTCCAAGCAAACCATGCCATGAGTAAATTCAGTGTGAATACCTCCAGCCCTGGGTCCCACCTCCCCCTTTTCCCTCCCATGAGCCCATATTCCTGTTAGTCTCCCAGGAAACTCACTATGAGCAGACCTCTACCTGGGTAGTGGTAACTCTGAGGCTACAGCTTGCCTGGTCCTTGCCCAGTACATCTCCTTGAGAGTGGCACCAGCAGCTCATGCCCTGCTCTCTGGACCCGCCCTTCCACTGTACTGGAGGTAGACCTGTGAGCTCTCTGAGATGCTCAGGAAGCCCTCCTGTTGCCAGCTTGGCCCTCTCGTTGAAACTCACAGACAAAATCCACGCCACTTATGTTCCTTGCTTCTGGCTTTGTTCTTGGATATTTGCATTGCCTTCTCCTTTCTGTGTCTGAGTCTGATTTGAAAGTCTTCCTGAGTCCTAACTCCTGTGGACACAGGCTCCGACTCTTTAATGCTCTGTCCACGACCTTCCCAACCCCCACTCCAGTGCTGTATTTGCTGGGCCCCAGCCTAGTTTCCTGCTGCCCGAGGCACTCCTGCTTCCTCTTCTGAGTATCACCTGACCCGGATCTCTTTCATGAATTATCCACTTAACAAAATCGACATAAGCACATATTGGATTCCCGATACCAGATGTGTGCCCAGAATAGCTTTTCAAATTCTTTCTGTGGCTACAACCTTCTCCATATCATGTACAGATTATCACGAGGTTCCTCCTTCTAACACAAGGCATGAAATTCATTCCTTTTCTCTAGATCCAGAGAAACTGTCATTTTAGATTCATTTCTCTGCAATCCACTTATCTTAGCATAGTCGGCTAGGTGTGTGAGCATCTTGAAAATATACTTGTTATATTCATGGACATATCAGATCTGAGCAAGAATAAATTCAAGAGACTTATATGGGATGAGGTTCAAGTGAAATCAATGTAATGGCAATAAGAACCAAAGAAAACACTGTCACACGTCATCTAAATTATCAACAAAGAACGTGGGAGAAAATACCTTGAATTAAACTGGAGGGGTAGAGATACATGCCATGTCCTGAATAAAAGTCACATGAGGGGACACTGGGTGGAAGATGACTAGGTCTTTCCATCTGATGTCAGACTGAGCAGGAAGCAATCACAGACGTCCCGCTGCCTTGCTTTGGCTCCTGGGTGTAGCTGGAGGCCTGTGTATGGAGGCGGGGTCCTCAGCTTGGCGCTGTTGGGAAGTAGCGGGAACTTTACGGGTGGGGCCTCAGCTCCATGGCACTGTGCCCTTGAAGGAGACTGGGGCCTCTGGCCTTTCCTCTCAGGTCTTCCCATCCCTGCCACCAAGCAAGTGGCCTTGCTCTGCTGCATGATCCCTGCCATGACCTGCTGCCTCACCACAGCCCCCAAATATGGCCATTCACCATGGACTGAAACTTCCAAAACCATGAGCCAAAATTAACCTTTCCTCAGCAAAGCTGATGAGTTCAGATGTCTTGTTATAGTCACAAAGATTCCTAACATAAGTGGGTAATAATCAGGTAATATAAGGCACTGATCAAAACTTCACATAAAATTAGTTATTTGTAACAGTGGCCCTGAGGTGTAACTGTTTATACCTAATAAATGGACAGGCATGAAACTCCTGAACTTGGGACATCCTAACTGGAATGTGAACCCAGCTCTGCTTGCCAGCCTGCTACATGACCTGCCTTATCTAAGTCCTACTGTCTCTCTCGTAAGTGAAGGGAGAAGTGCTTGCCTAGGGTTCACTCATCCCCTCCCCGCTAGGCCACCCAAAAATCTCTCTGAGTGGAACCTGAAGCAGGGCAAAAAGAGCAGAGGAGGGACCCTGCAAGGAATGTCAGAGCCGCAGCCATGCTGAGGCTTCGGGAAGATTCACACACGTAAAATACTGTAACTATGACAAGGCAGAATGCAACTTCACAACCTGGTTCCTTTGCAAATAGTTTCATAACTGTAAATGGAAACCTTTCTAAAAATAAAAAATAAAATAAAATTATATGTAAGCAATCAAATTGTACATTTTCCTTTCATAGAAGTGTACATCTACAAGGTGTGTGAGTGTGTGCACACACCACCTTTATGCTTTTATGGAATTATCTGAAGAAGAATCAAAACAACATAGTTCCCATAAGGTCAAGGGTGAAAAAAGACACTATGGTCAACCCAGAGGTGCTAGCTTCTGTTGGCCATGCCCCACATCTATAGATCCTTTCTACTTCCTGAAATGCAGACAGGATGTGCAACTTGCTCCTTATCAATGGAATATGGCAGGTTCAGTGAAGGTCCCAACATCAGTGGGCTGATCTGAGATAGTTACAGGGGGTCCCTGAGTGTGCTGAGGCATTGGGACCCTTGGAACGGGGGCTGACCTCCAGTGGGGATGGCTGCTCTGCTGTCCAGAGAAGCACAAAGCAGGCATGACTTTCCTGGAAGAGGCCCTGGTGAGAACTTTGAGCTCCATGGAGTGGATGTGGGCCACATGCAGCCACACCAGGGACTCAGTTCTGTCCACAGCTGGGAGAAGACCCTGAGCCCCAGGTGAGATGGCAGAAGGCTGGCACCTGTTGCAGCCTGTGAGTCCCTGAGAAGACAGGTAAGGCAAGAGCCCAGTGCAGTGAGGGAAGAGATGTGTGCTGCTGTAGGCCGCGAGACAGTGGCAGCTTGTTAGGCAGTGATACCAAATTTACATGTAACTCACTACTATTTTAAAAACAGCTTTATAATATCACTTACTGGCAGTTGTGGGGAGAAAACAATGCCACAGTTTTCTCAACAGTTTTCAAGCTGCTCTGATGGACATCCAAAAGAAACCCTTCTCTATAAGCCCTCATCTAGAAACCACATCCAGAAGCCACAGTATCCAGAGATGCTCCACAGCATGGTAGGCTTATTGCAATTTTATTCTGTATTAAAATAAAATCAAATCTATACGTGTTGGTGTGGATTCATGTGATGCTTATTTTCTTGTCTTCCTGACCCCATTCCATACTTTCCATTGGTTTACAGTACAGCTGTAAACACTTTTTAAAACCATTGGATAAAAAGGTGCTTTGACACGATTTTCTGGAATATAATTCACTGTAAAATCCATAAAGGAGATGAATGAGATCCTTCAAATAAAATGGCCTTAAGTCAATCTTTTCATTGCTATGACCAAAAGTCTTGAAAAGAACAATATAGAGAAAGAAAAGTTTATTTCACTTCAAGGTTTCAGAGATTCAGTACATAGATGGCCAGCACCACAGCTCTGGGCTTGAGGTGAGGAAGAACATTATGGTGAAAGGATTCAGCATAGAAAAGCAGCTCAGAAAAAGACAGCCAGGACCAGGGACAAAATACAAACCCAAAGGCATGTTGCCCTTAACAAAAACTGCAAGTTTTTCAAATCTTTATGCTTTGCTTTCTGCTTCTGATTACCCCAGTAACTTGGATAAAAGCTATGAGCAATATTTATCCTATTACCTGAATGCTATGCCTAAAACTTTCTCCATCAGAATAATTAGTACATCAGCTTTAAATTCAGCCTCACAAAAAGTCTCAGGACATGCACAAAATACAGACAACTTCTTTGCCATAACATAAGAGTAATAGCCTTTAGTTCAATTTCTAGTAGAGCCCTCTTCTTCATCTGAAACCTCATGAGCCCAGTCTTTACTGTCCATGGTCCTATTGGCATTCTGGTATTCTGTGCTCCCACCAGAATCACACATTATGCTCTACTTACAACATTCTAAAGCTTTTCCAGCTTGCATCTCTAAACTTTTCAAAATTCCTCTCACAAATTCCCAAAAGCTCCAAAAGCTTCTGAATCACATGGTCAGGTTAGTCACAGCAAAGATCCCACTTCTCAGTATCAATTGTTGTTTTAGTAAACCTTTCTGTCTCTGATCAAAAGTCCTGACAAAAATAACAGGGTAAAAAAGTTTATTTTGGCTCATGGTTTCAGAGAAATGGTCTATGGTGGATTAATTCTATTGCTCTGGGCTTGAGGTGAGGAGAACATCATGGCAGAAAGGCATGGAGAAGGATAACATCTCAGGACAAGGCAATCAGGAAGCTGAGAGAGAGCACTACTCATCAGGGTAAAATATAAACTCCAAATACATGTCACCAGTGATTTACCTCCTCCAGCTACACCCCACCTGCCTACAGTCACCACTCAGCTAATCCTTCAGTGGATAAATCCATTGATTAGGTCACACCTCTCATGATCTAATCATTTCATTTATGAATATCTCTGCATTGTCTCACACATGAGCTTTGGGGGATACCTCCTATCCAAACCAAAACAGATTTTACTTTGAAACATCAATGCTTACACATTACTTCCAAGAGTGTCTGGAAGACTTGTCTCTATCATTTATGAAATTAGCTTGTAGAATTTTCCTTTTGGGACTGCTACTTAGCTTGTATAAGATTCCTGATGTCTAGTTTTTTAAAGTTACCAATTATGATAAGTATACACCATCATGCACTTAAATCCTGCTCACATTCGGGGGGCTCATCAGAAGCATCTCTATCAGAAAGCTCTTGTGACTAGTGACCTATTTGGGCAAAGGGAGGTGCAATGCAGACACCCAAAGAGGATTACATCAACCTTTCCAGGACACCAGTCAGTCATGTGAATAATTATCCACCCGTGATTTCAAGGACCTCAAATATAGAATCTGACATAACTACTAACCTTATGCAGCTCTTCAGTAATTTATCATCCAGTGTCGATGCATGCTTCATTCACACAATATTTCCAGCTTGTTTCTAAGTTCAAAAGTGACCATGCTTAGTATTTATTGGCCCTGAGGTTCTATGCACACCCAAAGGCACACTCATTAATACAAGCATAAAATGATGGTGCCATTTTAATGCTACCAGCATCCTAATAAAATCAGGAGGACAGCTGCTTAAGCCCATAGCTCTGGGCTTTAATTTTCTCATCCACAGAATGTGACAGTTTGTTCAGAATCAGTTGCCAATGCCAGATCACACCACCTCCACCCATCGTTACAACAGCAGAGGCTGTGAATGAATGGGACACACTAGTGAGTGGGTGTCAGCTATACACACCATTCCTCTCTGTTTCAAATTAAAGTCATGGTGGGGTTTACCAAGTGCCCCTCTAGTTTTCTTCAATCTGTACATGCTTGAAGTTGGCTACATCACATGCCGCCATGGACCGCCATATCAAAGCATCCAGGAACCTCTTTGCATCTTCAACAGGTCCAAAATGACCACCTCCTAATCCAACAAGCCTGGAACTTCCTATTTTCAGAAAAGATTTGAGTCTGGGGTTCAGCGGAGGCATCTCACCAGCCAGATCACATGTGGGCTTCCAGGTCAGGAACCACAGGTACACGTCTAACATAGGACCAGAAAAGCTGAAGTCAGGACAGAACAGACACTGCTGTCCCCAACACCTCTAGACCTCTCAGTCAAACCCCAGATGCTCCTGGGATGATGCTGATGGGAATGAGAAGGTCAGACACAGCTTCTGCAGCAAGCAGCACACCTGGCCACGGACTATCGCTCTGCTACCCTCACAGCGCAGGCTTCAGAATCTTTCAGGAACAGAACAAAGCTTTTTGAAAATTATTGAACTTAATGAAGTTAACTGCCTCCTTTACTCATCACTTTTTTATTAAAAATGTTTTGTCTATTCAACCAGTTTCTACTGAGCATCTGACTAAGCCAGGAAGTGCTTTCCTGCTTTTTTACATCCAGATCTGACCTCAACCTACAGGCTTCACTGTAGAACCAGAAGTTAAGCTTGCGACTGCTTCGATGGACTCAAAGATGCCTCTGGGTTTGCAGTCATGTTCAAGTGATGAGACAGGTGCAAAGAACCACGGTGTAAATTCCCTCTAGGTGACAGCTGCTCTTCCCTGACTGACACCATATCTAATGCCATGCTCGGAGGATGTAGATCCACTCCTCAGCTCCCAGACAAAGCCAGCCACCCCATGTGATCCTGTGGAAATGAGTCAGAGAGGCCAAGTCACTTCCTCTGCAGAACCCACTTCCTAGTGCAGCTTGTCCCTGATGACACACTGGCGGGGAGTTCACTTAGAGATAGACGTCAGGAGGAGTACGATCCCAATATTGCACACGTCATGTAACGGTAAGATTCCTTTGGGTGGATCCATCAACGACTACAAGTGTTCATGATATTTTTTCTCCCTCTGTTCAAACCTGTGCCAGAATCTTCTGGCCAGGAAATCTCTGGCGAGTTTCAGGAGGGGCGGTAAGATGGGATGCTCCTAACAAGCCTCTTCACCGTGTCTGCATTGGGAAGTCTCTCCTGCTCCCTAGTTTTGAAGCTGCTTTTTTTCCCCTCAAGATTCATTGTTTATGGAACTTAATGATAAGCAGGAATAATGGGATTAGAACTGTTCTCCTAAATAAATGCAAACACATGATAACAGAACTTCCCTTGAGGAGTCTACGATCCATTTGAAAGTTTCCAGCCAGCCCAGGACACAGTGATATGTGTGACAGGTGAGGCCAGTGGTGGAGCTGCGTGAGCGTGGCTTCCACTCCTTTCCATCCGTGTGCCCCTCGGCCCAGAGTAGGCCAGCCAGGTACCCAGTGCCCAGCACACTGTGAAAAACCCAATCCTCAGCCCCTGTGGTGTGGGAGCTGGGGCTGGGCGAGGGCCACACACAACCACTGAGCACATGCACAAAACAGGGCGCTGTGTAAGTCAAGACAGCTGTGTGCCACCACTTGTGGAAGCTCAGGGCAAGGCAGGGAGGGCACCTGGAGGGAGTGGAAGAGGGACATGGCCCACCTGAAGAAATGACTTTCTTTCCTGAGATGGACGGAGGAAAGACCTGTGAACACACCGATGACCCTCTCTCCAAATTAAACCCTGTCACCTGCAGGGAGCCGATCCTGAGGAGGGCCTCTCCCATGAGCCGGACCTGGGCTGGCCCTGCGCAGAGCTGTCTGGCACAGACCCGGAGGTGCTCTCCAGGGCTGCCACTCCCCACTGTGAGGCTGTCTTCTCTCTTCTAAAAGACCCAGTGCCAGGAGCCACATGGAATGGCAGCATGGTCCTGCAGCCCTGGCCCTCACGCCGAGCTTCTCATGGTCTTCGCAATAGCCCCCGTGCTGTCCTTCCTCCTCCTGTCCCCACGAGCCCTCCCCTTCAAGCCTTCTGCCACAGTTCAGATGTGTCCCCGACCATCGGCCCTCCTAGCTATGGTCTATCCTTTAAAGATAGAAACTAATAAACAGAACCTTTATCAGCCAGGGAGCGGGGTGGGAAGCCAGTGGGCTCTCTTCCCAAGGCGTCCTTGGGCATTTGGGGGGTCAGACGCTTGGTTCTGTCACATAACCCACAGAGTCATCTCTCCAGAAGCTCATGTGACTTTCATACAATGCCAGAAGCCCGGTTTCCTAATGTACAGTGGCTCCTGGGCTCAGTCCCTGTACCAGGACTCCTGAGTCCACAGCACTAAATCATCCTTTCTATCCAGAGAGCCACCTTGCCATGCGAACCCTACTGAGGACGTGGCCTGGTGTGCGGAGCTGGAGCTCAGGAGTCAGATGCGGCCATGCAGTGGGAGGGCAGCTGGCCCAAGGAGCCCCTGCACTGCACACTGGCTCCCACTGGGGGGGACTCCAGTGCCTGCTGGCTGGGGACTCTGTGCAGACACCTCTTGGGCACATCCCTCTGCGGGGTCCACCTATCTGCTCCTGCGTGGGTGCTGACTGCCCTCTCCCTGAGCAATGGAGGTGTTCCTTCGGGGTATGAACCGTCCTCACCCTGCCTACCTGGCCTCTAGGCTCTGACGATGCCTGTCTCTGCTCAGGGACATCCTGTGCCAGCATTGGCCCAGCAAGGACACCTGCTCCTCCAGTCTCGAGTCACCCGCAGTGGTGTTGGCACAGGAGGCCATCGGAATCACTGCTGTCCTCCAGGCCCTGGTGGTCACACACTGTCAGTCTCCCTCCTTTAAACCCCAGACTTCTGTGTCCTCTCACCACTGGGGTACCATGGGCACAGGGGCCTCGGTGTAGGTCGCCCGGAGCTCAGCGGCCTCTGCAGCCTGGTCCCCATGGCTGACGTCAGTTTCTCCTCTCACCCCTCTCCTGTCTCTGAGAACTTCATCTCCACAGGTGCATGGCTCAAAGGCCACAGTCCACTCTCTGGGAGGTGACTGAAGTCTGGCCCCTCTGACTTCAGTCTCTCTCCTTCCTGCAAATTCTGAGCCAACTTGACTACCTTGTCCATTTCTAAGAAGGCGACACAGAGTCGACCAAGCGAAAATCCCCCTCATGAGAACCCCATGCTTGCTAGTGAAAGCAAAAGACATAGGGACAGAAGTCGGGGGCTTGGGGCATAGAGGAAAGAGCAGTGGCTGCTTAGTGTGCAGCCTGTGTGTACGACAATGGAGTGTAGCCCTGATGCTGAGGCGACGGAAGACATCCAGCAAGAGCCTGCTGGGCTCCCTGCAGCCTTAGGGTCTTTCGTTCCTCTGAGGACTCTGCTATTGCTGCTGATGGACATGTAGATACACGTGCCTATGTCAGCATATAGGCACAGATTGTGTAGCTCTACGTACACATCAAGACAACAGCACATTGACATAGTAAAGTTCAAGCTTAAAAAAAATTGATATTATGGGCCAAATGCACGAGTCACAGTGAACTGGGGCCACAAGCTGACATCTTCGCCATCTCCAGACCCATCCACGGTTAGCAGTTAATTACAGTGCATTTCTACACGGCAGTGATAGTCACAGTCCTATCAATTATTTGCACAGTGCTGATGGGGACTCCCTTACATCATTCACTGGTCAACAGGGATGGTGGCTTTGTCCTTCTGTGTCAGCACAGTGCTGACCATTAGCACTCAGACACAGGCAGGTTTCCTGGCTTATGGAAAAAGGGTGCAGCATCGCAGCCTGAGACGCACGCTCAACACGGCTCCTGAACTGTGTCCCCAGGAAGCCAGAGTCTGTTAAATTGTGCAGAGGGCTTGCCTGTTTCCCACCATTCAAATGAACAGTGCAGAAGCCTGCTCCAAGTTTCTATAGGTCCAGTGGTGAAGTTTCTTTAAGAATGAAAATCTGGGGAACATTCTGGTAAAGTCTCAAAATTACAATATATTTTTCAAAGAAATTTGAGTTCAATATTGGATTTAAAAAAAAAATCCAGAACTCCTTTTCTATAAAATTTGTTCATATATTAGGAAAATGTAGTCACCCACTGTCAAGATAATTTTTGCTGATATTTAAAAGCTCAAAATCACTGTGAGGAAGCAGAACTAGAGGGCTCCCTAGACTGGTGGGACTCCCTCCTTACTGGGGACCAGCATGGAGGACAGGCTCCAGAGTACAGCTTGAAAATGCAGGTGCAGCTCTTGTGTCGTACTGCAAGTCCCATGTCTCAACCCAGGTTCGTGTTACGGATCGCACGTCAGCGCGAGGTACACAGGGTGCACAACAGACCCCGTGGTCCCTGCTGTCAGAGAGCTTGCAGGAAATGGTCCACGGCATGGTCATGATGTCATGGCATAGGCAGATCTGTAAAGAAGCAGTGCTTTGTAATGGAGGTAGACTTTGTAAGTTTTATTTTGGTCCAACCTATTCCTCAGAAAACAGTAGTTGCTTGATCAATGCCTGTTAATTAACACATTTATTCTGCGTGGGCCCAAAGTTGGTCTGCTTTTTCTTCCTTGCCAGTGTCTTGGCACATCTCGTTATCAGTCAATACATGTGGTGCTTATTAAAGTGCGTCACCAAAAATATCTGAAACTAAGTTGACCAATAGTTCTGGGTTTCAGTCAGAAGACCAGGATTTGGGTCCCCAGCTCACCATGCCCTGTGGGAAGCTCCAGCAGCTCACTTAGCGATAGAGAGATACTTTCTAATTTATGAAGAGGATTAAAAGCTGCTATTTACCAAGACCCAGAATTGCCAAGGTGCCAAAGTTAGAAGGTACCTGGAGCTAGCTGTTAACACTAAGGGCACATGTGTGCTATTCGTCTTCACTTCTAAAAGCCACAGCATATTTATTAAGTTATATATTTATTCTGTTGACATTGTCTAAGCCACTCATGTATGCATATTAATTATGGATCTGAAACATCTAAGTACAAATGTTTCCTTAAGTAAAGCAATTAAATAGCAAGAGGCAATTACGAATCTTTTGAAAACAGTTATCATTTCTGATACATCTTTCAGGGATGGATATTTGATTCAGGTATTCGATCGCACTGTGGGAGCTAGGGATTTCTTAAACTTAATTACTTAGTGTTTAAACCCAAGAATTTAACGTGAAGTTAATACTATTTTGGTAACATAGCCATCGGCACCATTAATTCCACATCAGACACCTTCCCCTGCAGCAGCATGCTCAGGCTTAAGACAATCCTGCCAGCGGACTCCTCCCAGGAGAGCTGCTTCTGTGGGTGGAGATGGCAGTGAAAGGGGCAGGGAAGAGGTTACCTCCTGTTGGATGGATCTTAATGAGGACCACATACCAGTCAGCACCTAAGTTTCTCTCTTCTATGTTGCTACTATGCAATCAAATGTGACCAAATAATTGGAATGTCAGTAAATACACACTGATTCAAACGTCCTCCAAGTTCCTCAGTGAACCTGGAGGGACAGCCAGAAGTCCTGAGCCTGGGTTGCTGTCAAGAACAAATGCGGAGCCTGGGCAGCCTGAGAGGCCAAGTGGGGCTGAGAAGGGGTTCCCAGGAAGCCTTCTGGGTGAGGGTGGGTGGGTGTCAGTGATGGCAAGTCGGCAGCCTCTGTCTCCATCCAGGCTCAGGGTGGCAGACACCTGGGCCTTGCTAACCACTTCTTGGAAAATGAGGGGACAGCCAAAGACTGTTCAGTGGCCCTCCACCCGACACCAGGCACTCGAGGGCCCATGTTCAAGCATCATGTTTTGGTCAGATTTGGCACATCCACGAGAACACAGAGCTAAGTGTTGGGAAATCAAGGCCTGCTCCAGCTGGAAACAGGAGGGGGGACAGAGTGGTTGGGACTGGACAGAAACAAGGTACAAACCACAGCCGCAGGAAGCCCTTCCCGGGGAGCTGCCATGCAGGGCGGAAGGGTGGAGGGAAACCGCGGGCGGGCGCCAGGGCCACAGCTTTCTGCTGTTTGTGAGGGACCAGGACAGGAGGCGTGGTGTGTGGGACAGGCCCAGGCATCCCACTGCACTCACTGGAGGGAGCGCTGAGGGACCCGGGCTGTGCGTGGGAAGGTCCTCCTGTCCACCCTGCACTGGGAAGGCTGCCCAAAGGCTCTGCGGTCTCCTTCCCAAGCATCGGTGCAGTCCAGGAGCAGGAAGGGGGCTCGACTCGATGCATCCAAGCAAGAAACTCTGCCCAGCACGGGGAGGGAGCACAGCGCAGGAAAAGGGTCACGAGGGCGTGCTCCACCTGCACGCACAGAACACAGAGCTCTGCCGCTTCGGGGAGTGCGATTCTGAAGGTTGGAAGCTTGGGGTCTCACAAAGAAAGCCACGCTCACCAACCCATCCCCCACTGTCCACTATTACAGACGCATCATGCACACAAATCAATCGAAATGCTTGCATCTGGTGAGTCTGTCATTGGTTTTATCATGAACATGAAAAAGTGGGTTTCTCAGGACATCAGCCACTCTGACTCTGTTTTTGTCCAGTCTTAAGGTCCATCAACCATGACTTTTTTGTATTAAGGGGACTGAGACAATTCATCTTCCTCTGGGCACCTGGATTAGCTTGGGGTCTGCGGGGTGATGATGATCTTTCCAGAAATTCATTGGCTTATCTGTCAAATAAAGGCAGCAGCTCTGATGAGCACCCACATGACTTCACACTAGAAGTCTGAATCTCTAAATCCCTCATGCCCTGGGGTCAGAGTCACAAAGTTCTAAAATCAGACTAGTAAAAGATTGAACTGTTTATATATTGAAAGCATTTCAATTGATTAGTTCCCTTTAGTTATCCAAAACAAAAAGCTTTTGTTTAAAAATCTGGCTGTAACTAAAAATGTTACAAATGGCAACATTTTTAGTGAAATTCCTCTTTTTGGAAAAGCAACTTTTTATTTCCCTCTCCTGTCTTTTTCATTTAGATCTTAAAAAGGAAAACTTCCAAATTGATGTGCATTTGGGAGGTCCTGGAGATCAAACCCAGGGGTGTTCTAGCACTGAGCTCCATCTCCAGCCCTTTTTATTTTCTGAGACAGTCTCCTTAAGTGTCCAGACTGGCCCTAAACCTACCCTCCTGCTGCCTCAGCCTCCAGAGTTGCAGGGAGAAGATCATCCTTGGGCCGCCATGCCCAGCTGATCTGCATTATTACAGAGTGCTGCAGAACACTGGCTGAACCTGTGGGCTACAGGTCACATCCTGGTTCCACCAACTCAGAGAACCGCTCTGGGTGAGTTCCCAAATGACTGTCGGCTCTATCATCCGGGAAATTAGGAGTAAGAAAAGAATCTACGACATCCAGTCGTTGTGCAGGTGTGTCTATGCAGTTGTATATACGTATATATACACATATATACATATATCCACATAATATATAAAGTATAGTCACTCAAAAACCATTACTACTAATTTTAAACATTCACTCTAAACCTCTCATACACATGTTAACGAGCCTTTGTATGGTGTATACTTAACCATAATCAGTATCTTTAACCCCAGGAGCCTTTCAAGGTCAAGCTCTTTCCTCTTCAGGTCTAGCTCTTTGATTATTAAAATATGAATACCTCTAAATAGATAAATTTCAAACTGCTGCTTCTCCTAATGTTTTGGAATTTACTATTTTTTGACAGGGTGTAGAGACGGTGGTAGGGGACTGACAGAGAAGACCAACACAGGCACAGGGTGGGACGGAGCCGCGCTGCTTACTGGAGTAGCTGAGCTGGAAGCCTTGGTCGGTGTCTGAGCCGTTGCTGTTGAACTCCAGCCACAGGTGATTGGAGGTGCTGTTGAGGGTCAGCCCCATCAGCTCGTTCTTGGTGAAGGCTCCCAGGGCCCGCGAGGAGCTGTCTCTCCCATCGTAAACCTGGTGAGAGTTCACAGCGTCAGTTGTCCTGTTCCCTGCTATATTCTCATGGTAGCAATTTTAATAAGACATTCAAATCCCCAAAAATGCAGTTTTGTAAAGTATTAAAAAGTACTAAAGTGTCTTTTTTCTTTGAGCTTTATCCTTCCCTTGAACACTGCACCCAGCACACTCCATTCCTCTTACACTCGTTACCTGGAGAGCTCTTTCTTTTTTGTTTAAAATTAAATGAGCATCTCTGTGCATTTCTGGATTCTGTTATCTCCTCTCATCCCCTTCCTCCTGCCCCAGGTGCAAAGGTGGGAAGACCCAGCAGGTTCCAGAGCTGAACATCTTCCCCAGACTCAGCTGTGTAGGTGGATGTCCCTCCAGGGTCCCCTCCTGTCTAAGGGAGGGAACCACAGCACTACCGAAACCTGGCCCATCTGCAGTTCTCGAGCTCACAGGGACTTAGGGCACACTAGTGTTGAGTTTGCTGCCATGAAAGGTCCCGTCATGTAATCATAGCAGATGTCTCTTGGTGCTGGAACACTTGGTGTGGGACATCTTCTGAAGTATCTAAAATGCCAGTGGCCATGATCAGGGCTTGGTGGTGACGGGACCGCTGGGCGAGGCAAAGGGCTGCCAGAGGACCTCCCACCTCCAGGGAGCCACCCTGCACCTCAATGGGAGTGGGTCACAGTACCTCCTGGGGAGCCCATCCCCACGCTTTCTCTGCTGACGTGTCTGAGGACAGTACTGATGCCCAGCGCAGCTGAGTGTGGGGGCCCCGTGCACACAGTGCAGGTGAAACACAGGGCACGGTCCATGCTCCGCTCCCTCAGGCACAGATCCACCTTGTGGATCGGAAGGCACAGTGTGTCCTGAAGGGCGTCCAGCTTTTCGTGATTGAAAGCACCCTCACTACTGAAGGCCATCAGGGTCTTGTAGGTTCTCCCCAGGCCCGGCTGTCTCCCCCTCTGCCCTGCTCACGCAGGCCCCCTCACTTCTCTGTCAACACATGCATTGCTCAACAGACACACACGCCCCAACACAGTCAGAAGAAAGAAAATACATCCGGGGACATTTTTAGTTACTTTTTACACGTTAGTGTCTGGACCATATGCTCTCTGATTTCCTTACTAAAAGGCTGTTGTCATAGGCTATTGTTTTTAAGAAGTCACTATGATTTAAGATGGGGCTTCCACTGACACGGAAGGCATCTGACATGCAGAATCAGAGGGGTTTTAAATCCATATGAATCTGTCTCAAGGAAAAAACATCAGATCTCCCTAGAAAGGCCATGGGTATCTGCCTGGGCTGGGTATTTCACAGAAACCCGCATACTGGGTCGGGGTATAAAACAAGACCCATGACCAAGCCTCTGCTCAGTCCTGGACACTATCTCCCATGTGGCTGCATCCCACTGGCTCCTTCACAGGGCTGGACCTTGCACCCCACAGAGCCTCACCAGGTCAGTGACCTCATGGTTACACCAGCAAAGCCAAGCAGCACAAACAATCCCATGACTCTTCATAATAATGGGTGGCTTTTTCCTGCATGTCCACGTCACCAGCACTTAGCACTGGCCTAAGGACACAAGATCAAGCCTGGACCAACTTTGGGGTCCATGCTTCATTGCCTCTCTCATGTGAGTGTGGGTTCAGGGTTTGCATACATCACCAAGGAAAAGCCAGGTGTGGTGCCAAAGACGTGGTCTGTGATTCCAGGTAGATGAACAATAGGCCCTGCTGGGTCTGCACATCTCCTGGTTATGGCTCTGCATCCAAGCAGCTGTCCCCGAGCATTATTCCAAATGTTAGAAAGAGCCTCCTGGAGCCACCTGCGTCACACCAGGTGACAGGCATCTACTCTGAGGGCCCTCCTAGAGCTTAGTGAGTCAGTGCGTCAGAGGGGTGTGGCCCAGGTAGTAGGTGAGCACACTGGAAAACCCGGCATCTCAGGGGTCCGACACGGAGTTCTCAGGTGACCTCTCCTGCTGCCAGGAACCACACCCCATCTCTTCCACTGCACCTGCTCCTCACAGTGCTTCACAGCAGCTGTTTCTCTTACATGTCGTGCCTGCGAATGTGCGTAGGGGTGTGCACATCACCTTCATCTCTGCTGTTGGATCACAGCATGTGTGAAAGAGCCATGTGAACAGCAGCTACGCTCCAATGTTAAGATAATTTAAATTTAAGCACTTTTAACAGAGATATCTATTAGTACTTTCCACAAAACATACCAATGCACCATGTTTCGGCATATTATGTGATTAAGCTTCCCTGCAACTGAAGGTTTATTTTTACTTTTTGTTGTAATCAACAAGTTTAAGCTGTTCCCAATCAGAAGTGAGCCTGACTCCCTTCCTTCCACTTCGGCATTACTTGTCAGGGCATATTTGCCACAGTACTCTAATCACTCACCTGTGCCAGGGAATGGTTACTTAAAACGTTTAGGAATTAAGAAAATTCTTACAACTCAACTCTATAATTTTTTTTAGATTAGCAGGAATGCTCCAGCTTCCGGACTGAAAAACAATTACAGTGCTCCACACTCTGGGCATGAGCTTTCAGAAGACTACTAACTGAGAGGACAGCCAGGGTAAAACTGCTCTACTAAACAATGGCTCTGGAAAGTGGTGCCTTGAACCTGGGAGGCAGCCCGGCATTCAGGTCTGTGAGCTGCTCTGGACCCTGCATGTCACTTCCCGCGAGGTCAGGAGGACCAGATCGGGCCTGCACAAAGCTAGGGCGGTCTTTGAATGTTCTCAGGGCTTGAAGTGAGGTGCATCTGTCGAACTTGAGAAGTGCCACTCTGCGCAAACATGCAGCTGCAAATATAACTGAAACCCGTTTTCGGAGGGAAACGAGAAGAGCAAAGTGGGGCCCCCTTTCCACAAGTCAGCCTTGGCATGATCCAGTGGCCCGTCTTCTCCCTGGGAGGAGCAGCTGGCTGGACCAGAGGACTGACAACATCAACCTTTGTTGCTCAAAGCCTGTCTCTTTCAATGTCCTGTGTTTGCAAATGCCCATCGTCCTGTTCCTGGGCCTTGCAAGAACCCTACTTTCTTGAAATAGTATCAGGAGAGGTGGGATTTATGCCAGAAGCCTTAGGAATGGAGGGTGCTTCCAGATGGAGATGAAGTCGTATAAATCACAGCAGACCTGGGGGCTTGTTCCGTATGGTGCATTTGGTCATGGCCAGGCCCGGCTTATCCCCAGAGACCCATGAGAGCAGCTGGACTCGCCCCCATCACCACACTAGAGTCCATCCAGCTCCAAATGTGCAGCCACATTTAAAAATCAAGAACACCTGGAGAACAGCTGGGGGTTTGAATGATTTCCTTATGTGCCAGGTACAATGTTACATATATCACATGTTAAATTACTCGGTCTTCAAAACAGCCCAAAAGATTGGTACTGTTGCAGATTCTTATACATATAAAGCAAAGATCATGCATACTAGATGATTTGCCCACACACATTACTAATCAATGTTAGACCTAGGATTATAGACAAAGTGATTTCAAGGTCCACACAGACTCTACAAAACGACCTCACTTTATGCTTCACCAAAACAACTGCATAAATACATAGAAACAAATTATGTGTACATGGAGACCTATCAATATATACCCATGAAGGTGGACATATGAATAGATGGATACACAGATGCAGAGAAGGATAGTGATGGATGAATAGGAAGGTAGGCGGGTGACAGATGATAGACTGACGGATGGTAGACAGGCAGGCAGGTGGGCAAACAGATGGCTGGCAGATGCCTTGGAAGGGAGAGGCTGTCACCATGTTTGAGTCTTACCTTTAGCGTGTCTCCTTCAAACAGCTGAAAGCTCCGCGCTCTGAGGCGGATCCCCTTGCCGGCCTCCGTTTCTATTTTATAGATACACTCATGGTTATTATCATAATTGGATGGGAAATTTGGAGACAGTAATGTTCCTTCATTTCCTTTCACACTGGCTCCACATTCAGCTAAAATAAACAGGACATTAAAAAAGAGGATTCAAAAGTGGAATTACTGATTTTAATAGATTAAAGCTTTCAACATTATGATCACCCTCTCTTCTACCAATGCCTGGCTCTCATTTATGTCTCTTTTTATTTAAAAAAAAAAAAGATTAGTGACTTATTTTTACAGCTTTTACACAAGGCAGAAAAGACATCCCACTTCCCCCTTTTCAACATTCTCTTGGTTCTTACAATAGAAGGACCTTCCTGTGTGGAGGCAGCTCACTACGCTATGAAGAGCTCAGAACTGAAGGAGGTGCTGCTGGCGCCCTCCCCTGGCTGCACCATGACCTGCTCCCCTCCCCTGTGCACACCTGTCTCCACCTCACGACACGCCCAGTCATCTCCACCTGCGGATTCTGCTGGGATCAGCACGTTTTCCTGCACTTGGACTCCCTGGCATCAAACAGGTACTAGGCTGTCTAATGACAGATAAGGCGCAGGGCCTTCTGACTGGCCACAGCACCGACCCATCCACGCCACCTCAGGACGGAGACCATCCCGTGGCGACCACCATGCTCTTTCCCTGTTTTCCTGATGGAAGAAGGGCTGTTGACTTTCCACTCCAAATTCCCACAAGGCCGAGTTCCTTGAACCACAGCAAAAGCAACAGTATCAAAACTCTAGATTCTGAGGGTCCCGAGAAAGTCCCACACCCTCAGATCTGTTTTCTCACCTAGAAAGTGAGCAGTGTCAGTTATGAACCTTCCGCTCTGAAATTTCACGAGAAAACCAAGGTGAAATGAAGTCACTACGCACACACACGTGCATGTGAGTGACAGAGCCCTGGGCTTCGCTGTGAGTACTTCACCAGCCACACGATGTGACAGGCAGAGGGATGCTCAAAAATCCCACAAAATAAGTGTCGGTCTAAATACGAATGACCAAGCAGACCTGAGCAGGAACGCAGCACTGATCGGGCAACACAGGAAGGGGGGCAAGCTCATCCTCCGTCCCCAGGGGGCCGCCCCGGGCAGGCACAGCCTCTGCAGGTCACGTCACACCATCTGGCCCTGGCAGGACTTTCTTTCTTTGGCAGTGAATGAAACAGTGACATCTGGAGCCACGGTTCCTGGCTTCCTTGCAGCAGGGAGCTGCCGCGCGTCTCGGGGAGACCGACCGCCAGGGCTTGTGCAAGGCCATGTCCCCACGTGGGAGGCCATGAAGGGGCGAGTCAGGCAGGAACGCGCCTGTGGACCTGGATGTAACACCTCCCCTTCCTGCTCCCTGAGCAGAGACCAAAGGCAGGCGTGGACGGCGTGCGACGACGTGCTGAGGGAGGCCCAGCGACTCGGAGAGCAAGGAAATGGCAGTGGGATTCCACAACAGTTGTAAAGATTCCTGGCGATATCTCCTGCCATTTTACGTGCGATCACATGCTGACATGATCCTAGGAACCGCTAAGGCTTTCTCTTAAACACAGTTAACGGAGAGGAAAGCAGTGCTGGCCGCTGGGGTCCCCTTCCACGCCAGCCGTCTGATGACTCTCAGACAGCCCGAGGTGGAAGACCGTGGCTCCTGTCTTGGATCCAAGAAGACATGCACAGAAGCGCTGTCCCTGGGAGCCGGTGACCATTCAGCGACACCGAGCATCCACAGGAACGTTCCCTTATTCCCTCCTGAGGAAGCACAGGCTGCTGACACAAGGCAGAAGGCACACAGTGAAACCAGAGCAGGACAAGAACACAATGTCCCGTGGCTGCCGGGCAGGGCTGGGGAGCTCACGCGCATGAAAGCACTGTCCCGACAAGAACAGGGGAGAAAGGCACAGAATCTGTTGACCAGAGTATGGAACCAAATTACCAGTATTCAGAATTCTTATTTAAAATTGAATTTGGCAACAATCAATAAAGGAAACCATTCAAAAATCAAATTTGGCCCTTTAATCCAAGACTTTGAGATTTGGGGAATAAAGCCTCATGCTATTGGAATGTAACACACGCAGCAAAGTGTCAAAGGGGACATTTTCAGGCTGAGGAACACTTCCAGAGACATCTCCTTCCTGAGGCTGTAGTGGCTGCCACCTGGAGAACCCACCCAGCAGGCTGAGTGGGGTCGGGAGTCCCCTGCCCTGCTGGTGGCCCCGGCCACGTGCCTCTAGGGGGGTGGGTGAGGTGATGGCCTCTCATCACAGCTGGTCTTCAGGAGCTGCTCTCCATCTTCTTCCTCAGCTACATGAGGACAAGAGGAAGGGAGCCTTGGAGGGAAGAGGGGCAACTAGGCAGCCATGGGACTGCCGCCCAAGAGCTCTGCCTGCCTGCCGCCTGAGCAGGCGGTGGGACATGTCCCTGGGCATCTTCAGGGAGCAGGCCAAGCCAGCAACTCCCAGGTCCAGGCCCTCCAGGCCTCTGCAGAGGAAGAGCTTTCTCCTGGGACCTGGGCTCCCTGTCCACCCGCTGTGGCATCTGTACTTGCCTGGGCAGGGTTAGCTCCTTTGTCTAGAGGTGGCTGGCCCTGTTCCCTTGCCCTCCACACCACCAGAGATTTTTTTCTATTGTTTTCCTTCTTGGCAAACAAGAATTTTTTTAAAGATTTGTGACTATCTGAAAAGTTTTAAAGTAGTTTCAATCCTTCACGATGAGGCTGATGTATAAACGGAAATAATGATGTTTGCTATCATAAATTTTCTAGATTCTCTACATTCAATCATTAATTCTCCCAGTGGTCTTACGTGACAGATCACTAAGCCTCACAGTGGATGAGGAAACTTAGGCATAGAATGATTCCCAAACCAAGAGTCTTTCCCAAGGTCACATAGAGAACATAGACCGGGTCGATACAAACTGTAAGTGCTCAGGAAGAGAACAACACTCCTCATAGCCTAAATGATGCTGAACGCATTTTACAGCAAATTGTTCACAGTAATGCTCACAATTCATAATGATGAAATGAATATTAGTAGGTTAAATGTTCTAGAAGACTATGTTTTTAAGGATGTATAGTGGAAACAGGTCACCAGTGAGCTGTGGCTTGTGTTATTCAGTTAGTCATCAATCAGAGAATCATTTCTCCTCATATCCCAAGAAAAAGGGCAAAAAAGAAGAATTGAGGTGCCAGAGTTCCTGCCAACCAGCAGGAGCACAGGCCAAGGCCCAGGACCACCTTCAGGGACCTCCACAGGAGCCCAGCCAAGGTCAGAACTAAGACTGCCAGCCACCAGTCATGAGGGAACCCAGAACATGGGGAAGGACTGCCTCCAGGGACCCCTGCAGGAGACCTGGCCTAAGTGAGCCCAGACTGACCCAGTTCTGTGCCAGAGCCCCTGCTGACCAGCAGGAACACAGGCCAAGGCCCAGGACCACCTTCAGGGATCCCTGTGGGAGCCCAGCCAAGGTCAGGCCCAAGATTGCTTACCCACCAATCTGCTGACCCACAGGGGAACCCAGACCCAGGCGAAGGACTGCCTCCAGGGATCCCGGTGACTGAGGCCCGCGACCACCCCCAGTTCAGCGCCAGAGCCCCTGCCAATCCACGGGAGCCCAGGACCACAGCTAGACCCACCACCTGGAATTCCTGAGGAAGTCCAGGCAAGATCAGACCTAGGGCTACCCTCACAGGTCTGCGTGAGAGCCCAAGACCAGGACTGCCCCTGCACATAGTGGGGAACCACGCTGTTCCTCCTTCCTATACCCACTTTGTACACAGCAGCCATCCCCATAGTTCTTCCCACGTAGTAGCCTCTACCTTGGGTCAACAGACAGGGTCTGGACGCAGTGGCCCACCGAAGTGCTACATCTCCAATCAATCAGCCCAAAGCCATTGTAAGTCTCACCCTTTTAGCCCCATCTCTGAAAGTGTTTGCATCCATCTTGGGCCACTCTCACTGCCATCTTGAGTTACCTCCACTATTACTGCCATCATCTTTAGTGGCAGTAGTGTCCATCTGGGGACACCTGCTGGGACTGGAAGTGGACTCCAAGGTGAGATATAGGTAATCTGTAGTGTCACTACAAGATTATAGGATAGGAATCACAATACCTCAGATTGGCATTGCAAGAAAGGAAGATTCATAATCAACATGAAAAAACAAGGGAAGAGAGTGCCCCAAACAAACCAAGATACTACAATAATAGTAGGATACAATAATAATCCATTGATAGAACAGTTGATGAAATGTCAGAGAAGAATTCAGAAAGTACGTGATTCAAATGATCTGCGAACTAAAGAATGACTTAGCAAGCAAATACAGGCAAAAATTGATCACTCAAAGAAAGAAATAAGAGAGCAAATAAAGGCAACCATTGATCACTCCAACAGAGATAAGAGAGCAAATAAAAGCAACCATCAATCACAACAAAGACATAAGGGAGCAAACACAGGTAGCAAAAGATTAAGAAAGAGCTAGAGATTGTGAAAAAAAATCAGAAATTCTTAAAATGAAAGAAACAATAAACCAAATAAAAATCTCAATAGAAAGCATCACCAGCAGACTAGATCACTTCAAAGACAGAACCTCAGATAATGAAGACAAAATATACAATCATGAAACTAGAGTTGACCACACAGTGAAGATGGTAAGAAATCATGAACAGAACATACTAGAATTATGGAATAGCATCAAAAGACCAAATCTAACATTTATTGGGATAGAAGAAGGCATAGAATTTCAAACCAAAGAAATGCACAATCTCTTCAATGAAATAATGGAAAATTTCCCAAACATGAAAAATGAATTGGAAAATCAAATACAAGAGGCTTACAGGACACCAAGTGTACAAAATTTAAACAGATCTACACCAAGGGACATTATAATAAAAATGCCCAACATACAGAATAAGGATAGAATTTTAAAGGCCACAAGAGAGAGGAATCAGATTACATATAGGGGGAGACCAATTGGGATCTCAGAAGATTTTTCAACCCAGACCCTAAAAGCCAGGAGATCATGGAACAATACATACCAAGCTCTGAAAGACAATGGATGCCAACCAAGAATCTTATATCCAGCAAAATTAAGCTTCAGATTTGATGATGAAATAAAAACTTTCCATGATAAAAAAAAAAGTTAAAAGAATTTACAGCAAGAAAGCCTGGACTAGACAGCATTCTCGACAAAATATTCCATTGAGGAGAAGATGATAGTCAACAATGAAAATATACAAAGAGAGAAACTACACTAAAGAAAGGTCAATGAAAGGAGAACTCAAGTCAAGGTAAAAACCAAAAATAAACCAAAATGTGTAGGATTACAAATCATATTTTAATAATAATCCTGAATGTGAATGGCCTAAACTCATCAATTAAAAGACATAGACTGAGAGACTGGATTAAAAAAAAAAGACCCAACAATATGCTGCCTTCAAGAGATTCTTCTCACAGGAAAAGATATCTACAGACTGAAAATGAAAGGGTGGGAAAAAAAGTATCACTCACAAGGACTGTGTAAACAAACAGGAGTTTCCATCCTTATTTCAGATAAAGTAGACTTCAAACCAAAGTGAGTGAAAAGGGATAAAGAAGGTCATTTCATACTGCTTAAGGGAATCATACATCAACAAGACATAACAATCATAAATATCTATGCCCCAAACAATGGGTCATCTATGTATATCAAATAAACCCTTCTCAACTACAAGGATCAAATAGACCACAACACAATAATACTGGGTGACTTTAACACAGCTCTCTCACCACTGGAGAGATCTTCTAAACAAAAACTAAACAAAGAAAGCATAGAACTCAATAAAACAATCACTAATTTAGACTTAACGGACATATATAGAGTGTACCATCCATCAACAAGTGAATACACTTTTTTCTCAGCAGCACATGGGTCCCTCTCCAAAATAGATCATATGCTATGTCACAAAGCAAGTCTTAGCAAATACAAAAAAATAGAGAGACTACCCTGCATCCTATCTGACCACAATGGAATAAAATTAAAAATCAATGACAGATTAAAAAATAGAAACTACTCCAATATCTAGAAACTAAATAATACACTATTGAATGATGCATGGATAACAGAAGACATTGGGAAAAAACAAAAAAAATTCTTAGAGGTAAATGAAAACTCCGATACAACATATCAAAATCTGTGGGACACCATGAAGGCAGTGCTAAGAGGAAAGTTCATTGCATTAAGTTCATTCATTAAAAGAAGCAAAAGTCAACAAATAAATGATTTGACTCTACATCTCAAAGCCCTAGAAAAAGAAGAACAAACCAACACCAAAAGAAGTAGAAGACTGGAATTAATAAGAAATCAGGGCTGAAATCAACAAAATTGAAACAAAAGAAACAATTCAAAAAATTGACAAAATAAAAAGCTGGTTCTTTGAAAAACTAAACATAACTGAAAAACCCTTAGCCACCCTAACAAGAAGGAGACAGAAAACCCAAATTACTAAAATTCATGATGAAAAAGGAAATATCATGACAGATACTACTGAAATTCAGAGGATAATTAGAAACTATTTTGAAAATTTATACTCCAGTACAATAGAAAACCCTGAAGATACTGACAAATTTCTAGAGGTATATGACCTACCCAAACTGAACCAGGAAGTCATACACAACTTAAACAGATCAATTTCACGTAAGGAAATAGAAGATGCCATCAAGAGCCTGCCAACCAAGAAAAGCCTAGGACCAGATGAATTCTTAGCCAAGTTCTACAAGACCTTCAAAGACAAATTAATACCAATACTCCTTAAATTATTCCATAAAACAGAAAATGAGGGAACCCTTCCAAACTCATTCTATGAGGCAAGTATCACCCTGATACCAAAAACAGACAGAGACACATCAAAGAAAGAAAACTTCAGACCAATGTCCCTGATGAACATAGACACAAAAATTCTCAGTAAAAATTTGGCAAATCACTTAAAAAATACTGCATCATGATCAAGTGGGATTCTTTCCAGGGATGCAAGGTTGGTTCAACATACGGAAATCAAATAACATAATCCATCACATCAAAAGACTTAAAGATAAGAATCACATGATTTTAGCAATTCATGCAGAGAAAGCATTTGACAAAATGCAGCATGCTTTTATGTTCAAAACACTAGAAAAACTAGAGATAGTAGAAACACCTCAACTTTGTAAAAGCTATCTATACTAAACCCAAGGCCAACATCATCCTATACAGAGAAAAACTGGAAGTATTCCCTCTAAAAATGGAACAAGAGAGGAATGCCCTCTTTCACCACCACTATTCAACATAGTCCTTAAAACACTAGCCAGAGCAATTAGACAGGTGAAAGAAATTAAGGGGATATGGATAGGAAAAGAAGAACTCAAACTATCATTATTTGCCAATAATCCTTCTATACTTAGAGGATCCAAAAAATTCTACCAGAAAATTTCTAAAATTAATAAATGAATTCAGCAAAGTAGCAAGATATAAAATCAACACCCATAAATCAATTGCATTTCTATACATCAGTGATGAATCCTTTGAAAGAGAACTTAGGAAAACTACCCCATTCACAATAGCCTCAAAAAAAATAAAATACTTGAGAATCAATTTAACAAAAGAGGTGAAAGACCTCTACAATGAAAACTCAGAACACTAAAGAAAGAAATTGAACAAGACTTTGGAGATGGAAAAATCTCCCATGCTCTTGGACAGGCAGAATCAATATTGTCAAAATGGCCATACTACCCAAAGCACTATACAGATTCAATGAGATTCCAATTAAAATCCCAACAACATTCCTTATAGAAAAAGCAATTATGAAATTCATTTGGAAAAATAAGAGACCCAGAATAGTCAAAGCAATCCTTAGCAAGAAGAGTGAAGCAAGAAGCATCACAATACCAGACCTTAAACTATACTACAAAGCTATAGTAACAAAAATGGCATGGTACTGGCACCAAAATAGACATGTAGACCAATGGTATAGAATAGAAGATGCAGAGACAAACCCACTTAAATACAGTTATCTTATACTAGACAAAGGAGCCAAACACGTACACTGGAGAAAAGATAGCCTCTTCAACAAATGGTGCTGGGAAAACTGGAAATCCATATGCACCAAAATAAAACTAAACACCTGTCTCTCACCATGCACAAAATTCAACTGTAAGTGGATCAAGGACCTGGGAATTATACCAGAGACCTTACACCTAATAGAAGAAAAAGTAGGCCCAAATCT
The DNA here is from genome assembly GCA_004024805.1 of Geosciurus inauris. NCBI lineage: Eukaryota > Metazoa > Chordata > Mammalia > Rodentia > Sciuridae > Geosciurus > Geosciurus inauris. Next base: position 38,086 of record PVHX01010888.1, read on the forward strand.
TCATCATGTCAGATTAGGACCTTACCTCCTTAACAAGACTCCTATAGTGCAAGAAATAAAATCAAGAATCAATAAATGGAATGGATTCAAACTAAAAAGCTTCTTCTCAGCAAAAGAAACAATCAATGAAGTGAATAGAGAGCCTACATTTTGGGAACAATTTTTTGCCACACGCACATCAGACATAGCACTGATCTCCAGGATATAAAAAGAACTCAAAAAACTTAACACCAAAAAAACAAACAACCCAATCAATAAATGGGCCAAGGAACTGAACAGACACTTCTCAGAAGAAGATATACAATCAATCAATAGAAATATGAAAAAATGTTCAACATCTCTAGCAATTAGATAAACGCAAATCCAAACTACCCTAAGATTTCATCTCACGCCAGTCAGAATAGCGTTATCAAGAATACAAACAATAAGTGTTGGCGAGGATGTGGAGGAAAAGGCACACTCATACATTGCTGGTGAGACTGCAAATTGGTGCAACCAATCTGGAAAGCAGTACGGAGATTCCTTAGAAAACTTGGAATGGAACCACCATTTGACCCTGCTATCCCACTCCTTGGTTTATACCAAAAGGACTTAAAATCAACATACTACAGTGATGCAGCCACTTCAATGTTTATAGCAGCTCAATTCACAATAGCTAAACTGTGGAACCAACCTAGATGCCCTTCAATAGATGAATGGATAAAGAAACTGTGGTATATATACACAATGGAATATTACTCAGCAGTAAAAGAGAATAAAATTATGGCATTTGCAGGTAAATGGATGGAGTTGGAGAACACCATGCTAAGCAAAGTAAGCCAATCCCCCAAAAAACAAATGCCAAATGTTCCCTCTGATAAGTGGATGCTGATCCATAATGGAGGGGAGGACACAGGAAGGATGGAGGAACTTTGGTCAAAGGGGAGGGAGAGGGAGGGGGGATGGGGACAGTAAAGATGGTGGAATGAGATGGACATCACAGCCCTAGCTTCATGTATGGCTGCATATGATGTGATTCTACATCACACACAACCAGAGAAATGAAAAGTTGTGCTCCATCTGTGTACAATGAATTAAAATGCATTCTGCTATCATGTATACCTAAGTAGAATAAATAAACGAAAATAAAATTTTTTAAAAATGAAAAAAAAAATAAAGTATTGTATGAAATAACCTTAAAAAAAAGAAAGAAGAATTGAGCACTATTAGTCATGGAAGAACATGAAATCAAACCAAAGGAATTAATTTTGTATATGTTTTTGTTAGCATTTAGATTTGGGGGCTGTTTCTTTTTTCCTTTTTCCTTTTTTGTGGTGCTGGGATTGAACCCAGGGACTGTGAGGTATGTACTCTGTCAAGTGAGCTATATTCCCAGCCCTGTTGGGGGCTGTTTTAAAGCAGATAAATAAATGGTGGTAATTAAGTCTACACTATGCAAAATAAAAACAGCAAAATTAACTGTCTGCTTGAGACTGATACCACTCTAGAGACTGCTGCTTCTGCCTGTGAAGAGAGAGGACAGGAGAGATGAGCCAGCCTTCAGAGCTCCTGCCTCCCACTGTAGACTCACTGCTGGGAAAGGAAGTCTCCTGCTGGGGTCAGAGCAGGTATTTCTCACACCCTGAGGCATGGTTGAGATTTGTCAGTAAATATGGAATGGTAACTCCTTGATTAAATATACCTCTGCCCCTGCCCCTAACTATATATGGCCACGCGTCTACATGTGCACAGTCAGGATTGCATTATTCCAGGGCAGAAAGGACCAGGATGTGCTGGAGAGCCTGAGAAAGGTTCCCTAAACTCTGGGATTCCACCTGCAGGAAATAATTAGAGAAAGGATAGCATTTAGGTTCAAAGACAGGTCCTCAGAAAATTGCAAAATTTAAGTGGTCAAAAAGTCGAGAATTCTTTGAACTTGATTTGAGGGATACAGGGTGACTCTTCATTACCAGGGTAATTAAATGTCTCACTTTTTAAGTTCTTTCAATAATCCATTTAATATTACTTTCAGGTAAATGGATACAATTTTCCTTGATATGAATCATTTACTCTGTTATAAAGAATCCACTGAAATTCTAATTAAAATTGAGTTGTTATGAAGAGTTCTGCTATGGAACTAATTAAAACCAAATTAACCATAATGGAAAGAAGTCAATTGATTTTTTCCTTGAATTCTTGTGTACAAAGGCGGTGACCTGTGATGCCAACTGTCCTCTTCCTCTTGGGCTGCTGTGACAGGCACCCCCACTGGGCCTGGGTCAACAAACACTGTCCACAGAGATGGGGCTGTGAAGTCCAGCCCTGTGGGCCCAGGACCCCTGGGAGTCAACCCATTCTCTGCAGGGAGAGGCCACGCCCACCACTGCAGGCCACGCCCTCCTGCAGGTGGGCTCCTAAGAGACAGCAGCAGGGGGCCAGGGAATGCAGGTGTGGCCCTGTGGCCTGGAGGCCTGCTGGAAACAGCCTGGGGCCTTTGAGAAGGCTGGGAGTTTGAAGGAAGGGTCCTTCACACTCATTTGGTATAGGGTGTGCTTTGGAAGCATTATTTGTAGAGCACAGAAAAATATAAAATGGCCTAAGAAAGAGGAAAGGAAATTTTACGTTTCCTCTACCTTAACCAAGTTTATTGTGTTTGATGAAACAAATCAGCACACTTGGCCCATGATAGAAGAGGCCTGTATTATTTAAAATGCAGAGTCCTATATTACTCAGAGAAGATACAAAGCAGTATTACGTTTGACCCTTTATTATCCTCTACACATTTGTTTAATTTAATCCTATTATTGAATTAGCTCTTAAGAATCAGCAGCAATTAAAGTTCTAGTTTTTAATTTTGCTTCAAATTTTTAAATCAAGAATTAATTTACAGAAACTATGGACTCATCGGCATAGGAAAATAATGTTTAAATAGAATTGGCCAAATGTATTAAAGCTAAGTGTATTTTAGTCTCCAAAACTTGAAGTCAAAGTACACTCTGCCTCTGAAATACCCGTGGGCCATGAGGCAGCCGAGGGTCGGGGCTGGTTTGCCTGTTCCACTGAGGGGCTGTCCCCCAGGCAGCACCTAGGACCAGCAGGCTGGCTCCAGGAGAGGCGTCTCTCGCATGCGTGTCTTGTGTCTTTAAGAAGGGCTTGGCCAGGTCCTCACCTGGTGCTTTCTCACCTGTGTGAGTGAGTGCACAGCTTTAAGACCCCCTGTCTGAGCCTGCTGCAGGGGGACACCTCTCAGGAGTCAGTGCTGCAGTGGCGGGCACTGCAGGGCACAGGGCTGGGGCTGCCCATCAGTCAGTGTGAGGCTGCGTCCTGCTAGCCTGTGCAGGTCAGCCTCATCCGGGAGGGAGGAAAAGCTTCCCTTGAGTGCATCTCAGTGCTGTCCACTGGGACACTGAGCCGCCATGCCTGGGGACCCTGTGACTCAGCATGGAGAGTGCTTAGGGACACTTATCTTCCTTGCGTGTGTTCCTGTCTCTTGCCCAGCTCTTCCAACCAAGATGCCACAGAGTACCTCAAAAGTCACAGAACATTCGTCTTTTGTTATTGAATGGTCAGTCCACAGCAAGGCGCCTAAAGGGTTCAGCCGATCAAAAGTCCCTGGCCACGGTGGTGGTGCAGAGTGGGCGTGCAGAAGGAAGCCCGGACGGGCACTGCAGGCTTCTCCTGCCGCTGGCATCCACCCGGCAACCTGGCATGTGCTCCACGGCCCGCCAGCGCTTGCTCTGAGCAGCCGTGGTGGACAGCAGGGAGGCGTCTGCTGCTCGGTCCAAGCTGGCGAGGCGGAAGTGCTGAGGCACCAGTCAGTCCTTACTGACCAGCTTGGACCCTGGCTCAAACCTTACTGAGGCCGTACCTACTACGGACGTGTAGTCACCTCACCAACAAACCTTCATTTTGACATAAACCAGTTCAGACAGCTTTCTCTTCACCTTGCAGCTAAAGCAATCCTGAATGATACCGGTGTCATTAAATGCTTAGAGACGACACGGGAGAGACCTGGAGCACTCCTAGCGGAGATGAGCGGCATGGGTATATGAGATCCGTCATCATAAACAAATAACCAGCTGGAAAACGCCCAAGAGGAGTGAATGCAGATGGAAAGAGGACTTCTGCTTCCTCTGGGAGTGAAGTGGGAAGAGAAGGGTGGCTCAGGTCCTCCAGGAAGTGTGGTTGAGAACGGACGTGGATCAGGGAAAGCCAAACAGTGCTCACAACGTGGTTCTGTGGATGTCACCCGCCATCTCTTGGGTGGACTGGTAACTTTTGCTCACAGAAAAATCATGGCTATTTCATGATTTTAAAGGAAGGAACACAAGAGCATCGGTGAATCAAGTTTCCTAGGTCTAAAGAGAAGCTTTAAGGGATGTCACTCCATCGCTTGGGTGAACAGGTGGTGCTCAGGGTGAGGTGGCTCACCTGGAAGCAGTTCTCTGCCTGAGAGCAGACCAGGACACAAGGCAGCTTTGATGGCTGGGCAGCTCCCAGGGAAGAAGACTGTTCCTCCAACGTGGGGAAGAGGGTGGAGAGGCAGACTGTGCACCCAGACGGGAGTCCTTGTCCTGACAGGGCAGGGCCAGCTCTGCCACGTAGGGCTGGCCACCTGGAGACAGGTGGGCAGGAAGGAGAGCCGTGATCTGTGGTGGGCAACTCTGCTTCAGCAGAGGGAGGTGTGCTGAATTGGGGCCCTGCCAGCACCCGGGCGTGTGGCCCCTCCAGGGAATGGAGGACTGTGTTGCAGGGTTGAGAGCGCCTGCCCCAGGTGTGGTGTGGAGAGATTCAGCAGGTTCTGCTGAGGGACAAATGGATGAGATCTTGGATATGGACAGTGCCTTCTGGGAGCCGTGGTCCCAGAGCTGGTGGGGTCCATGCTGCAGCCAGGGGTCTAGTCTGAGTCAGGAGCAGGAGAGTCCACTGGAGCCTGGGCAGAGTGACTCAGGTGAGTACGACCTGAGAGACAGGCACAGGTGGAGTCCAGAACCAGAGATAAAGAGGGTGGGCGATGGGAGAGGGATAGGGGACATTCCCTGTGCCAGCTGGTGTGTTTGGGGGCCAGCAACAGCACCTTTACTGAAAGGTATCTTGGCCAGGTGGGCTGGAAGGAAAAATCCAGAGGTATATAGGGTCAGGGCCAACCTAGGGTGATGGTGAAAGTGGGAGCCAGCTTCACGGCACCTTAGGAGCTTGTGCCCTTGGGTGAAGCTCTCAGATTCTCTGTGTCCTGCAATTCCCATGTTTAAGACAGAATGACCACAGGCCTGCTTACTGCGTACAGATGCAACAGATTAGATGAAATATCCGTGCCTGTCACAGGAAGGGCTCAGGACCAGGCACTGCTATTTCAAGTCTGGATATTGTTGACTATTTTAGACAACAGCGCAAAGGCAGAGTAACAAGACAGTGCAAAGATAATAAATCCAGATACAGCAGAATAACTCAGTGGACACGGAGGCCGCTAGACCAGAGAACACCACGTGTTCGGAAGGGTGCTTGACCTCCCTGAGGAGAGTCTTCCCAGGTCTCCATCAGTCTCTGGCAAGCCCTTCTCACCTGGGGACGGGGTCCAGGCTACTCTGGCAACACCTCGGATCATTCACACACTGTTGTGTTTCTTTCAAAGACAGTTTTCAAAATTTGCCTCTAGTTCTCAGATAAAATCATAACCCAAATGGGAACTGCGCTTTCAGGAGATGGGTGGCTGGGGGACCACAGGGACATATTTGGGCTGGCACGAGGGGAAGGCCATGTGATGGTTCTTCTTTGCCCTGCCTGACCGCTGCCGCCTGATGGAAACCTGAAGATACATCCTATCGCTGGCCGCACACGGTGTTCCTAAGGTAACGCTCGGAGTTGAAGAGACGGGGTCGTGAAGGAACCTGGGAATGGTAAATCGACATGCGAGAACTTCCTCTGGGCTACTAGGTCTCATTCCCAGGGTGACCTCAGCTGCCCCCAATTGTCAGCTGGTGGGATTGGTCCCCATGGACTCGGAAAGCACACACTGAGGGTTACTCTCTCACCCACCTCTGCTTCTAGGCGGTTTTTTCTAAGTGTAAGGAACGGGGGTAAAGCCCACCATGTGCGCAGCGTGGCCGAGGCAGGTGAGACCTCTGCCCAAGCTGGTGACCAGCTTCCTGGCCACAGCCAGAACCATCTTGCAGCCAGGTGGCCAGCGGTGTCCTGCCAGACCCTCAGAGCACACGGAGCCCGAGGTCCCTGAATGTGGCCACCCCAACCAGGAGTCCTACCCCAGCACCTAGTCCTTGTTTCAAAGAACTGAAAGAAGAATCCCCGGGAGTCCTGGGAACTGCTTCCTGGGTTCCTCGGCAGCACCCTGAGAAAGCACTTGTCCTCCCCAGCCTGGTGCCGCCTCGTGGGGCATGCAGCAGGCATACGCCAAAGGCTCAGGGCGGGATGCCAGGCTGCTGCTCCGGGTTGTCCCCACTCCTCTGCCAGGAGACTGTCACTTCCCACTAGTGTGATGCCCGGAGGCCCCTTATTCCACCGTGGCCTCTGCCCTCTTGCTCTTACTGTTTCCTAGATTATTCATACACATAAGTACCTATGTCATTCCCTTTGTAACTACGGTTGACGAATGAGGAGGCTCACTCTTCTTCAAAGGCAAGTTCTAGAGCTGAAAGGGACACACTTCACAGACAAGATGACTCAAGGCCAGAGCAGTGAGGCTGGGCCCTGCTGGCAGCACAGGCTGGGGGCTTGCCTGTCCCCACGCCTCCCTGCCCACCCCACGCTGCTTCCTGGCTGGGCGGCACCCTGTCCCCTCGGATGAATGAAATGAAAGCGTGTGACCACCTACCCACACACCTTGGCAGAGCTGCACTCCACACACGGCGGCCCCCACCCAGGCAGGAAAGCTTGGTGGCACCTTCTAAGCGGTATCCCGGGAAGCAGGAGAAGGTCAGCGAGTCCCCTACGCCGAAGTGGAACCCGATTCTGCGGCTGAAGGCAGGGACTCCAGGGTCGTCACACGGCTCCAGGTCGTATTCTGAGACATGAGGAGACAGAGTGAGCATCTGGCGTTGGTGGATGTACACGGGCATCTAACAGCTCTTTGTAACAAAGAGCTTTGTTAAAAACGTGAAAACATGCAGCTATTCTCCAGCTCTGCTGTGCTCTAGGGAGGTTTCTGTCCCTTGCATTCTGAGCTCTCTTTGAACAAGTGGTGTGAGTTCTAATATTTTAAAAATTCAGGCATGTAACACTGTAAAATGAAATGACCCTCTTTGGAGCTGCCCCTTGGAGAGCGTGGGGCTGTCTGACGGATATTTTTGCTGACATAGTTCCTGCGCTTCTTTTAAAGGTGCTTTGCGACCACCAAGACCCAGAGCGCAAGAGAAAAGCGATGTCACGCGTGGGTTGATGAAAACTCACCATGGCTCATTTCACCTCTCACACCTGCCCCAGCGGAGCTGGACTTCCACTCTATAAACCAGGTTTTATTGGAATGTATATAAAATATTCTATAAACTAGAAATTTCTATAAACCATCCAGGAAGAAAGTGGTAACACAGTTTTCTGGAAAGGAATAACCCTGGCACGCCGCTGCACTCTGAGGGCACGTTTTCAAGATACCGCAACTGACGACAGCCCTTCACCCACCCCTTCAGACCTCAGTATGTGGCCGACGGTGCTCTGGTTCATGTTGATCTCCAGGTCCCTTGCGACGTCCAGGTCTTTGCTAACTGTACGTCAGAACGTGGACAGAGCCTGGAGCCTGGCATCCTCCTTCATGCCGTGTCCTCAGTCTGAGATGTGTGTTGGAGGGCAGGCCACACGTCCTGGGAAGCACATGGGCCTGGAAGGGGCTCTCAGAGGTGTGGAAAGATCAAGTCCAGGATAAGCATTTTCCAAATCACCAAGAAGATGAAGGCCAGTCTTCCAGATTCTGGTGGGAAGAACGTGGAAAAGCCCACTGATGTCTCTAAGAAAGCTCTGCCTTCATGGAGGGTCTCCAGCTCCACCTGGAGGCCCTGACGGCTGAAGTTCAGGCTCCGTGCTCCCAGTGATCATGTGGAGAGCGACCCTTCGCCAGTGTCCTCCACATTGTTCAAATCCGCGTCTCTTCCATTTCTACCACTGGTCTGATCGCTCGTGGGCATGTCGTCCCTGAACTGATGTTGAAACCCCATCAAGGGGCATGGAGCGCTCTTCCCACGCTCATCCCCTTATTCCTGGAGCCTGCTGGTCCCCCACGGGGCTATCGGACTTTGTCCTGCTCTTCTTTAGGTAAAAGTAAGCTACCGTAAAGTATATGTTCAAACTAATCTGGCCATTCTTGAAATATAACTAATTTGACCTTATTTTAGTGTAACCCAGGAAGAAAGAAAGAAATGATATTATGGAATTGAACTCAATAAATACTTATTGAAAAACTATCATACACAAAACAGAACGATCAAATGCTTAGGAGACACTAAAGTGAAGACACTGGTGTCTGGCGAGCTTCACCTCCCGTCTTGTGAGCACTCGCCTGTGTAAGAAGATACTACACATTCTCTGTTCAAGTGGGACCTTTCATGCAGTTTCTTCCCAAACAATTGAAAACTCTCCCAAAATAAGATAATAATTTGGTATTATTTTACAATAGGCCTATTATATTATGCAAAGGAACATCACAATGCTGTGGTTCTTGGCTTGTGTGCTTGGTTAGTGTAGATGATGGCCTCAGAGAGCAGCCTGCCTGAATTGAGAGCCCCGATGCAGAGCCATGAGTTTAGATGGTGCCCGCTTTACACCTGTTAGGTCGTGGAAGGGTTCGTGATGGTTCATGGTGTACATTTGCACTGTTTCCATGCACTTGTCTAACACAAGAGAATCGTGTGGCCCTCAGGATTCCTCTTCCCTCCAACTGCAGGCGTCTGTCTGAGGTTTTCCTTTGTCTTTATCAATTTTCTCACTTATTCCCCAGGTACAGAGGTGTGTGTTGCAACAGGAAGGAGATGCACTGCAAACCAGCTAACGCGACTGCTTCTCAACGCCCGGACCCCAGGCCAGCTCCAGGCTACTCTCAGCATTGTCTGGGTTTTCCTCCACAGCTTTCCACCCACAGCTCTTACACATCACTGTGTCCGCAGCTGCCCCACCTCAGGATCAGCCCCAGCCCCCTGCCCTTGCCTTCTCAGCGGGTGTGGAGCTGCTGGGTGCTCTCTGCTTCTCTAAGAGATCTCCTTTCCGAGCTTCCACAATACCTGTGGGTCCTCCTGACCCATGGCCCCATCTTCCATAGGTGACTTGGATCCTCAGCCCCAACGCACAGTGCTGAGCCCAGCTGCGACCAGGGCTGCTTCTTTGCACCTGCTTCCCAGTCCTGTGGCTTCAAGCCCAGCCGACACTGCTGACGTTCAGGCACTTTTCCTAATTTGAGCCTGTTTTACGAACTCAAGACTTTGCACAATCTCCTTTGGCTGTATACTTCAAGTTTTCCAAATAAAATCCTGTCCGTCCCTGACCTGCTTCACTCCCAGGGTTTTCCTAGGAACATGGCGTGTCATGCACTCAGCCTCTTCCCTCCGACCTCCCTGCAGCTCGCACGCCCATCTGGACCCGGTCCACCTGCCAGCTGTCCTCCAGCAGCACCACTGGGTCTGAGCCTCGCCACCCAGCCTTACAGATGCCTGCGGAGGCCCGCACTGCTTTGGAGGCTCCATAGAGGTCCCACAGGTCAATCACTGCTCAGACCCGTGACAGCTTCGGGGCATGTTCACAATCAACCCGCAGATTGTTTCTGAGACCCGCAGGCAGCCCAGGCTCCACGCCCCACCACCTCCCCCTCAGTTTCAGGGCTCTGGTGGTTGCGACCTCCGTGTGTCCCTTGGGTATGTGGCCCCTTCCAACGCTACTGCCCACCCCGTGTTGTCCTGGCTCACACAGTCCTTGCTGTCCAGGCCAGTGTGTCAGAGCCTGCCCTGGCATCTTATCCCCATTGACCTGCTAATTGCTTTCTTCTTTTTACCTCCCAGAGGCTTCGCACCCGCCATCTCCCCCACTGAATCCAGGCTCCACTTCCCCAGCCCTGGATTCATGCCAAGCACCGTCTAGCTGCTCAGGCGAGACTCGCGAGTGAAGAATGCACCAGAGGAGCAGGGAGCGCCGCTCCGTCCTGGCGCTGGTGGTTCAGCAATGGACGCCCGCACCTCCTTTGAAATTCATGGGAGAGGGTGAGCAAATCTAGAAAAATGATGGTGTTAGGAATGCACAATTTGTATTTGAATGACGGGAATGTGTCCTTCTAAAGTCATGTTGAAATCCGTTCTCCATCCTAACAGTGGTAAGAGGCAGGACGCTGAAGAGAAGGTCCTGCGGGCTCTGCCTGCATGGACAAAGTGTCCCTGTCACAGGCGTAGGTCCTTGGTAAGGAGGGTCCCCTGGCCTGATTTCCTCCCTCGCTGTCACCCCTGCCTGCCCTCTGCCTGGGCCACGGATGAAGAAGCACAGGCTCTCGCCAGAGGCCAAGGACCATTGCCGTGAACTCGCCGCCTCCAGGACCACATCCGCCCAAGCTTCTGGCCTCAGGTATCCACCGTACCGCAGGAACTAGACTGGGCCCGTGCAAGTGTCCTGGAGATGTGGGGGAAGTGACTGCGCTGCTAGGACATGGGAGCAGCCCTGTGCAACAGGCATCATCTGACCTGAACCATGTTGGGCTCTGGAGCCTGCGGAGGTTGACGGAAACACCTACACGAAGAACAAACTGCACAGCGAGGTTGGCAAGTGGCCCACGCGCTCGTCTCCTCTAGAGCATGCCTGCAGGTTGCGTGAAACAACTGGAAGTTGGCATTCTAGACGCAGAAGTGAAGGGCGGAGGCGGGTGTCGGGGCCTGACCCCGAGTGCCAGGGGGACCAGCTTTGCATGGGCGTGTCCCCAGGCATCTCTCTCTCCAGGTTGCCACGGGCTCCTGCAGGGGCAGCTGAAACGCAACAGGGAACTGCTGTGTCAGCCAGCTTCTGGGAAGGCTCGGGGACTGCGCTAGGAGGAAAGGAGGCCACAGAAGGGCCACGGGCCGTTTCCTGCCAACGTCAGAAAGGTCCCCAGGGGGCCCTGCGCTTCGTTTGGGCAATGAAGCTGCTAGTTATCTGCCCACTCAAAAAACAGACATCAGGACAGCATCAACAGGCTGTGGTCATGGCCCGGTTTCCAGGTGAAATCATGTCTTCAGCAATGCTCAAGCACTTATTCCTGCCGGGCATGGTGGTGCAAGCCTGTAATCCCAGCACTTAGGGAGGCTGAGACAGGAGAATTACAAGTTCAAAGCCAGCCTCAGCAACGGCGAGGCGCTAAGCAACTCAGTGAGACCCTGTCTCTACATAAAACACAAAATAGGGCTGGGGATGTGGCTCAGTGGTCGAGTGCCCCTGAGTTCAATCCCTGGTACCAAAAAAAAAAAAAAAAGAACTTATTCCCATGAAGCAGGCTTTGCTGTCAAGGTGCTGTGTGGCCGTCCTGGGGGGCACATCTGTAGGCTGCATGCTGCTTTCCTCCCATGGGCATGACTGCAGGTGTTCACGGGCTGCGAGGCCTCGGCTCACATAGCTTCTGAATTTCGGTGACTTCTGTGATGGGAATGTGTCCCCCAAGCGTGGCGGGCTCGGGGCGGATGCGTCCTCCTCTGCCATGAGCATAGGCTTTCCCTTCTCCTTCCTCCATGGAGGGATCCACCACCGAGGCCCAGACGCAGCACCTGGCCCAGCATCCCGAGCTCCACCACTGAGAGGAGGGAACTGCGTTCCTCATCAGTCATCTGGTCTCGGTTCTTACTGCAGCACAAACAGACTGGGGCACCAATCGCAGGCTTATTGTCGGCCAACTGCTGAGGCAAAAGAACTAATGGATGGAGCAAAACAGATAAAAGCCACGTGGCCCCGGGAGAAGCCTTCAGGCAGAGGAGCACAGCTTGGCCTCAGCTCCTGCTCTCTCCAGGGAGAGCTCCACTTAAGCTCACAGTGGAAGTACAAGTGGAAAGGAGTGATATTCTCATGGGAATGCTAATTGAGACCCACCCACAGGGGAAAGAAGGGAGAGAGGGATTTAGGTGTCAGTGTTAAGAGGATTTAAGTCTTTGATATATAAGGAGCCAATTTCATGATGACTGCTGATTATAGTGAATTTCCAAGACGTTGCATACTGGAGCCAGCTCTGGAAACTCCAGAGGCAGGGGACTGGTGGATCAGACGAGGATGAGTGCAACGGCCCAGGTTGGAGGAAAGGCCCAGGACCGCAGTGGAAATTAAACACTCTAAACCCCACATACAAACAATGTCTGATAGGACCCAAATCCCACACAAATACTTTCTATACATTATGATTAAAAATAAAACTGCTACTGAACTTTGGAACCATTTGTCGCTGTGGATGATTGTACTGGCCAAGCTGAAGCCCACCCATGCTGTATGTCTGTGTGGGCAGCGGTCTGAACAGCGCTGCATTTGCTGGGGCAGCAGCCACAAGACGAGAGGACAACTGGTCCTGAGCCTGCCTCCCCTCCTCAGAGCCTTCTCAGAGGTTGACAGAGTTGACCTAGAGCAAGGAGCAGGAAGTGCTTTGCAGGAAAGAGAGTTTTGTTTATAGTTATTAAGGATAAAATTTCAGACAAAGTAAGACAAAAAGTGACATCCTGGATGCCAGCCGTGTGTCCTGGCACCCTCCTGGAGGCCCACCTACCACACCCCACTGGGGGCCACTGGCTATAGTTAGACACGTGTGTGCACTCGCTCACGGCACAATTATTGCCCTGACAGAGGAAAAGCAAAACGGACAAATATACCTGAAAATGTGATGTTGAAACCCTCGTAGGAAATGGAAAAGTCTGATATGAAGCGAAGCTGGGCAGTGAAGTTTCCAAACAGACCAGCCTTGATTGTATGAGGCAGCACAGACCCAGTGAGCCGGGCCACTGGCTCTGAGAAACTCCCGTCCTCCGTGATCAGCAAGTAGTCGTGGGAACTCTCCAGGTGAAAGGTGTGAAAGGTCATCTGAACCCCTGGGGGGCAGGACAGGAGAGAGACAGGTGGCAGAGTTAACTGTAGCTGAACAAAGTTTAGGGCTACAGACATCAAGTTTTGAGCCAAAATACTGAAATATCTTAGTATGCAAATCTAGCTTTGAAATTTGAGAGAACATGAGTCAAAGTAGGTATTGTAGAAATGAAAGAAAGAAGAGGAGATACCCAAAAGTAAATGTTCAAATGCGTAAGCACAAAGACATGCAGATACGGATAGAAATGTGGATGGGCAGATGTTCACCGACATACAGCTGTAGACAGACGTGGGTGTAGATCAGATGTGGGTATAGACACAGCTGGAGGTATGGATGTGGGCAGAGACACAGCTGGGGATGTAGACACAGATGTGGGTGTAGACAGAGATATGGGTGTAGACACAGCTGGAGATACAGATATGAATATGGGAGTAGACATGGATGTGGGCATAGAAATGGAAGTGGGCATAGACATGGATGTGGGCATAGACATGGATGTAGGCACAGACATGGATGGGGGTGCAGACATGGATGGAGGCGCAGACATGGATGGGGGCACAGACATGGATGTGGCGTAGACATGGATGTGGGTGTAGACATGGAATGAGGCATAGACATGAATGGAGGCGTAGACACGGATGGGGGTGTAGACATGGATGTGGCTGTAGACACGGATGTAGCTGTAGACACGGATGTGGGTGTAGACATGGATGGAGGCGTAGACATGGATGTGGGTGTAGACATGGATGTGGCTGTAGACATGGATGTGGGTGTACACACTAATGTGGGTTTGGCCGTGGACATAAAGCAGTACTGTAGCTGTGGATGTTGGTGTGGTGCACAGGCATGGAGATGTCGGCAGCCGCAGGTGCGTGTGAACACCGTGCATCTGCACGCATAGATGTGGATGTGGATGCAGACTTGAGGGTAGTGCAGGGGCTAGATGAGGAGATATAAGTGAAACAGGTGAGGATGTTTCCAGTGCTTCTGACTCAAACACCCGGCCAGTTGTGATTGATGTCCTTAGGCTCAGTTCCTTCAGGGCCAACACGCACTCATGGCCACAGGGTGGAAAGCACAGTATATAGAAGAAACTGTGTCAGTCAGCCTCAGATAGAGAGCAAGCACACATCACAACACGAGGTCGACATAATGTCCAGGTGGCTAAAACTCCAAACAAGTCCTTTAAAAATTACAAGCTTACATATAAAAGAAAGATTCATGGTACATTCCTAAACCCAATGCCATTTGCCTAGTCTTTACCACACTGACCTTTAGTATGAAGAAAGGATGTCTGTTCAGTAAGCTGTCTTTGGATTTTATGAGGATTGATGTTTTATTAGATAGAATAATACTGGGTAGACTTAAAACACAAGCCAGGTACAAAAATTTCCCCTGATTAATAATATAAATTAGAAGTTAGATAATTGCCTATTTCCTTTTATTTAATCAAATTAGTGCCTCTATTCCTGATGATTATGCCTAATTTCCAAGTTTACATTCACCTGCGTCCATTAGGTTATCTGATAAATAGAGAGCAAAACAAGGAGTTAAAGGCTATTTTTCTTCCAAAATCTTATTAAAAAGAAAATGAAAGCCTTCAGTGTGCACGACGAGGGTGCCGCTTATCTTTCCGTGTGCACAGCAGCCACTCTCTGTCCCCAGGCTCCTGCCTTGCTCCTGGTCCTGTCAGATGAGGCTCAGTGACAGACATACCCTTGCCATGCGAGACTTCAATGGTCCACGTGCAGTTCAAGGAGTTAGGATAAAAATCTGGAAACCCAGGGGAAAGGACCGTCCCACTCTTCCCGTGGATATAGCCTCCACATAGAGCTGAAAATGGAGAGAGATGATTGTAGTATCAGTGGCTCAGTGATTGCTAGGATACGATCTTTTTAAAATGACATTGACTTTATACAAGGACTGGAACAAGATTCGATGTCACATTCATGAAAAAACATACAAAGCCTGAACTTCATTATTGTGGAAATTACTGCCCGCCAGTGCCCAGGCAGGTGTCCCAGGAGCTCAGCAGGCAGCCTGGACAGCAGCACGGGATAGGAGTCTGCCTTCAGCAGCCAGCGGGAAAGCACAGGGCAGGCCCTTGGGCTGCTTGGACACTAAGCAGCCCTTCCCTGAGCCGAGTCCCCTGCAGAGACACTCAGGTTCAAGGCTACCCCAGACAGCCATTCTTGAGGGAAGAAAAAGCAAGTTATGCAGAATGATTCCAGCAGAAAACTAGTAAGGGGGTCAGTAGGACATGGAGGTGGGCTTTTTAAAAAGATTTTTTAAAGTCTATATTTATTTCCACATGACACATAATATTGTCCGTGCGTATGGGGTGGAGCGAGGTAACTCAGCTCCTGTTTACAAAGTGCATCGACCACATCGGGGAAGTCGGCATATCCATCACCTCACACAGTCAGGATTTGCTCGTGCTGGGAACATGCAGAACTTTCCATCAGCTGCATTGACACAGTCAATCCATCACAGCCAGCCCTTGCTGTGCGACTGCCAGAGAACACCGGGAGCCCGCCCTCTGTCCCACCGCGCCTGTGTGGGCAGGTGTCCCCAGCTCTACTCTCAGCCGCTTGGTTTCCAGTGTTGGTGAGGACGTGGAGGAAGGGTGGGGAAGCAGCTCAGCTCTCACCGTGGAGAGCCACGTGGGACTCCTCGGGACACAGACATCAATCTGCCACTAACCATGAAATTCCAGCACTGGGTGTGCAGCCAGAGGGACCGAGTCAGGGTGTCACCAACACCTGCCCTCCCAGGTTCATCGCAGCTACGTTTGAAATAACAGAAATGGAAAGGACCCAGGGCCTCACAACAGACGAGTGGATAAAGGAAACACGGTGTCCACACACTGTGACATTATTCGCCTACAGGAAAGAATGGACCCCTGACGTTGGTGACAACATGGGTGGACCTGGAGGACCTCCTACTAAAGGGGGAAAGTGGCACGGAAAGAAAAACGCAGAGGCATCTCAGTGCCTGGGCTAACCCTGGAAGCCGAGCCCGCACGCTTGGCTCTGCTGCCTGCCACCTCCATGGCCCTTAGGGAGCCTGCGTGCTTGGCTCTGCTGCCTGCCACCTCCATAGCCCTTGGGGAGCCATTTGTCCTCTGTGTTGTACGTGTCTCAGCCTGAAAATGGAAACAGGGATGCGGCCCTCCACACACAGGTGTCCGCAGGTGCACTGCAGTTGTGGGGCACAGCTGACAGTGGTGGGTAGTCACCATGCGCTCCAAGCACAGCCCCCACAGTTCCAGGAATGAGACCTTCCTCACAATCCGGCAGCAGGACTAGGATGTGCCAGAGCAGGCAAGCTTCAGGTCCTTGGGGATCTTCCTCCTTGGTGGGTTTTCCTTGGACCTCAGGACAGGGGCGCCTTCCCGTGATGGAGACACCGCGTGGAGTGCCCAGGCAGCGAGTGGCAGGATGACGTCCTGGCGGTGCCCCTGCTCTGGCCGCGTCCTTCCCCTCGAGCCTCCACGTCGAGGCCACATGTGTCGCACACAGAGCAGAGCCAGGCTGTCCTGTCTTTGCGGCTCCTGCTCCGTGTCCCAGAGTCCCTCGTCACGTGGCTGGGCCCAGGGGCACCCAGGGAGCTGGGCAGACACGACTGCCGAAGTGTCTGTGAGGGGCTTCTGGGCCAGATGGCAGAGCAGACCGACCAGGAGCTCCGCCCGCCCCAGGGTGGACGGGCATCCCGTCCCTACAGGGTGACAGGACAGGAAGGTGGACATGGGCAGTGCTCCTGAGCTGGGACACCGTTTCTGCCTGGCCTTGGGCCCTCAGACTCAGGCTTCACGACACTCATGGCTTGATGGCAGGGCGTGGGACTCCTCGGCTCCACAGCTGCACGAGCCAGGGCTCTAAACTTTTTCTCGGTGTATGTGTGTGAGCACACGTGTGTGTATGTGTGTGCAGGTGGGCACGTGTGTGTGACGTCCTGGGGCTTCGCCCCTCTGGGGAAGCCTGCCCCATGAGTGACACTGAGCGCATCCCTCCACTTCCCTGTGCCCACACCTAGGTGTCAGAAGGGGCATCCTGCTGACTCCCTGGGTGCTGGGATGGCATGAGTTGGCCCATGGAAAGGGATCGGCGGGGTCTCACAGGTAGACACTTGCCCTGTCAGCTTCACGCCCTGCAGTTTGATAGATAAGAATGTCTTTCACCCCCCTCTCTATGGGGCTGCCTGGGGGTAGTTTGCACATCCTCTCTAGACAAGATAAAATGAACTATCATTAACTGATACCTGGAATAAATTTTTCTTACTAATAGGAGTCTCCCAAGTTTTGCTTCATAAAAGCTCCTTCCATAGGTAATGTTTGCAATAGAATTAGGTGACTTGTGGGAGATGCAGCGTGCCTCAGGATGCTCCCCAGTCCTGTATGGGAACAGATCACCTCTTTCCCATGGAAACCATATGGGAAGGCTACCTAATAATCAGCAGAATGGAAGCTTTACAGAGTCAGATCTGGAATACTTAAATCATTTCTCATGAGGATTTCACATCTTCAAATTGCATTGACACTACATATTACTATGATGGGGTAATATCAGATATAAATCTTGAAATTAATTTATCTAATTATGAAGAAACTTGTTATTTGGGCCCTGTCGTCAGCACCAGAGAGGATAATAACAAACAAAATAGTCAAAAATAGTCTATATTCATAGAGCACATGTTCTACCTGGAAGAGAAAGAATGAAACCCACGACGTAAGATGCTGCTGCTGGACAAGGGCAAAACCTTGTGAAAGAAACTAAGCAAGAGGATAGGAGAGCAGAGCATGAGACCCAGGTGGGCTGGGTCAGGGATGCCGGGGGTCACGGGGGCTGCTCCCAGAAAGTGATCTATGAAGAGGGGCTTGAGAGAAGAGGGGGCATGTGGCACCTGATTTCAGATCGCTGACAGAGGGCAGGTCCCAGCGTGGCCTTGTGCCATCATAAAGCATTGGTGCCACGGAGTGGGATGCAGGCCTCTGCAGGGCCTTGCTGGAGAGTGACAGTTGCTAACTAGGTTTCACGTAACCATGAGGCTGCTGTATAGGAACACCCAGGAGCAAAGCCTTGCCTGGCAGGACGCAGGGGGCAGCTGGTCAGACAAGGTCAGACCTGGGCTGTGTTGAAGGTGGAGTGGCAGCACTTTCCATAGTGAGAGGTGGGCACCATAACAAAATAGGAGGAGAGGCACTGAAGTCATAAGCCTAAACTTGGAGCAACTGAGAGAAGAGGAGGGCACAGGTGGAGGGTCAAGGCCCATAGCCAGGAGCCCAGCTATGGATCCACAAACTTCATGGTCTCTTGGACTCCAGGTGGAGGCTGACCTGAGAGGGATCCAGGAGCTGGAGGCCTGCTGGACTCCAGGTGGAGGCTGACCTGAGACGAGTCCAGGAAGCTGCATTCCTGGCAGGCACCCTGTGGAAGGCTGACTCCAGGAGGGCTTACCAAGGTACAGGAAGGGACCTGTGGTCCCTCCTGTGGTCTCAAGTTTGCATGAGACCAACTCAGTGAATTTGGACATATTTAGGAAGACTAAACCCAGAGTCAGCACCCCAGTGAGACTGAAAGTTTGCACAGAGGACACTGAACAGAGTAGCTGGTGTGGCAGGAAGAAACCCAGAAGTGCAGACCCCTGAACTGAAGCCACACAGTGGTAACTTTCACCATCTGTGTTTGGATTGGTATTAGTACATCAGCTTCTCTCTTTTTATGAAAAATTTAACCATGAGAAATTAAAAACACTTCATATAAAATTGACATCATATATCAAATGTTGCTAGGAGTCTGTACCTGACAATGTGCATATGCTACATAAGCTGATAGATCAATTCATGCCAAGCTACATTTGAAAGTTATACAATCCATAAATCTTGATTTCATCCTATGTCCTAATATCAAGGAAAATGGAGCATGTACTGGGAAACCTGAGTGACAACATGTTGGGCTTCAAGCTTATTCATTGACACAGATTGAACCCAGAAATCGGCAGCACCCCCAGGGCAGACCACAGACAGAGCTGTGGGCACGGCGGCACTGATGCTTCTTTGGATTCATACAAGTGGAGGTACCCCACAGTACAAGGCACACATTATGAAGATTTGATTAAAAATAACTCAGTGTATAATCTTCAGTATTTCTTAAGGAAAAGGAAATTTGATGTGCAGAGAATTAAATTGATATTCTCATCTAAAATCAAAGAGAGGAGAAGAAGAAATAAAATGAGCTACTTGACTTACATTTTAACACCCACGTGGGTCTTGACTATGTTCATGGAAAGGCATGCAACGTTCCCCCAGCAAAGCTACAAGTTTAGCCACATACAAGTTGAATTCCACAAATCTATTTCTTCACTCGCTGCGGAGACTTTTCTGAGTAGTCATGAAAGACACAGTAAAATTTCACTTTTGCTTCTTTATGGCTATGATTTCCTGAGTTGTAGATTTCTATTTGTATTACTGACTCACTAAGGACCCAGATCCAACCTCTCAGGAATCCTTTGGATGTAAGACTAACACACGCAAAAGCCAGGAGGGGAGAGGAGGTGATGGAAGAGCGGCACTGATCTTCCTACCACTCTTCAAGTTCTGCTTTGGCCTCTGCTTGAACCTGTGCCTGCACCTGGTCCTCCATTCAAACCTATTTACTGAGAAATGCACAACTCGTTTCCAGACGCTCTTTGGTGCTCTTGGCCATACAGAACGAGTAAGGCAGAGAAGTCCTTGTGCCAAGGTGCTCGTTCCAGTGGGGAAGGGAACAATGTATTTTAACATACACTAAGTAGACATGAATTATTCTAATAAGAAGAATCTAACTTGCTTTCAAAACTCAAAGAAGGTCTAGGTAGCTGGACTTGGTGAACAGCAAAGAGACAGGAGGTGGCCGCACGTCCATGCGGAGGTCCACTTCCAGGGCGAGGAGTGGAGTGAGTGCTGGAATGTTGGCGGGAACGTGGAAGGTCGGGGTCGACTCAGCGGTTTTCCCTGTGATGTGCAGTCTGCTGTGGTTGCCGCTGCTCACTCCAGGCTCCTGGGGTTCCAGATGCTCTTCCACATCAAGCCCACAGGCCTCCTTGGATGCTGCGGTTACCGTCTACCCATGGTTGTTGGCCCCTCCCTCCACCCTGTCACCTCCCAAGACCCTGGCCAAAGTCTCTTAGCTGGAAGTAGGCCTCTTTGCACTGTAGCCACTTTGGGAGCTCTGCTCCTGGCCGGGACCTCAGCTCCAGTTGAGTTTTCCATGAATTATTCTGCCTCAATTCCTAGGTGCTGAAGCCTGAATCATGCTGAAAAGAGCATGCTGCGCGCGCATGATTTACAACCCGGTGTGCTTGTCAGGCACGTTTTAAATGTACAGTGGAGCCTGTGCAACAACGCCAGAGTGGGAGGGCTGCATACAGAAGACACGGGCGCCGGGCACGCCTGGAGGCTGGAGGCCTGCGCAGTGTTAGGGGAAGGCTGAGTGCAGCCTTGCGTGGCGCATGGCACAGAGCAGCACAGGTGAGGTCCCAGGCAAGCGCGCTACCCCGTGTGGCTAGGGGCAGGTGGAGGGTGACTTCTGTGTTCTAGGTTGCCTGTGGGGTACAAGCAGAAAATAATCCTGATCCAATGCTGAAATGTTGACAAAACATTGCTACCAATGTTGAATCAAGAATCCATGGGGCGTTTTATGTTTTAATGTACAGGAACACGCAACATTGATGTCTGTTAGAAGACTCCGTTTCAAAACCAAAATCACTGATCCCGAATGGGCCAGATGATGACTCTCGTGTCTATACGTCAGCTTTCATTTCTATTTGTGAACCAGATAATACTTTTTTCTGTTCTAGGGGTTGATCCAGGGACTCGTCCATGCCAGGCGAGTGAGCACTCCGCCTCTGCCTAGATCATCTGCTGGCAATCCTGTGTTGAGAAGATGGCCTCGTTTGTCAGCCCGTGAGTGGAGGTCTTCGACTTCCCAGTCTCGTCAGGCATGACTGAAAGGTCTGCAGGCAGCTTAGGGAGCCTGTGTTACCACCTGCTCAACCGAACTGCACAAAAGGAAATGCAAGGAAAGAGCAGCTCTGTGCACTGCCTTCCCAATTCCATTTCATCTGCGATGCAAAGTGTGGAAAAGAAAAAGCTACGGCAAACACACCCTGGCCCCCAGCAGCCACGGGTGCCCGATGCACATTCAAATGGAACTGCTGGGATGATTGACGTATTGAAACAGACTTTACATCAGAAATTTAATACACTAATTCAATTCAAATTCAGTTACACAAGAAGAACAAGGATTTCAAGTTTGAGGGTTTGGGTTGTAATTAATTTTAATCTGGAACCATAAAATATGACAAATATTTGTGTATTCTACGTGACGGTCTCAGGGTTTACACAATTTTACTATGTTTGTTTTTCATTGACTCAGGTCTTCACGGGGCACAATGAAGTTCTGACACACGTACACAGTCAGCCACTCAGCATATCCACCACCTCAAACATGTATGTTTATTTGTTGTAGGAACATTCTAAATCCGCCCTTGTGGTCACTTTGAAGCACGTAGTGTAGCACATTGCACTCTGGCCATCCTCTGGACCTCCGTGCCTGAGCCTATCCCCGCTGTCCACTTGTAACTTGAGCCCACGGACCAGGGTCCTCCATCCTCTCTCCACTTCCCAGCCCCCAGTCAACACTCGTCTGCTCTGTGCTTCTGGGAGACCAACGTGTCAGGCCAAGCATAAGTGAGACGCGGGGACACTCGTCTCTCTGTGGCTGGCTCACTCACCCAACGCCCTCCAGAGTCAGCCATGTTACGGCAGATGACAGTTCACATCCTTCTTAGGGCCTGCGTGGCATTCTGCGGAGTGCTTGTGCCGGTTTCTCTACCCACTCATCTGCTGGTGGCCACAGGTGACTCCGCACCCTGCTGCTGTGGTCAGCACAGCACTAGGCATGCAGACGTCTCCTCTGCACACCGATTTCCTTCCTTTGGCTGCGTGTCCTTTGGCTGCGTGGGCTTGCTAGATGCTTTAATCTGTGAGAAGGCTCCCTCCCCACTCCTCGCACTGGGCCTGCGCTGGCCACAGGCTCCTCAAGCCCCCTGCGTCCTCGCCAGCACTCGCTGTCTTTGTCTCTTTGACAACAGACATTCTAGCAGGTTTGAAACCATCTCTCCCTCTGGTTTCAATTTGCATCTTGGTTTATAACCTTTGACTTCAACATCTTTCTGAGGCAAAAGGAGTTGATATTAGAATTAGATGATAATAGAATTATAACTTCTAACAGGAAGAGAAAAATGTATCAGCCGTTTTCTGATTAAAATGTCCTTTCAGGCCATTAAGGGCAGAAGCAGCATGTGCCCTTGGTGGTCTCTCCTGCTGCCCAGCCATGACTTCTGTGTGGTTGCACCTCTCGTATATCCCCCTGCCGGGCAGCCCTGCAGATACGGACCCAACTGCCCATCCGCTGGTGCCTGGAGCTCAGCATTTCCTCTCTACTGGCCTCACGTGCTCCACCCCTGGGGACAGCCTTAGGCCCTCACGCTGTCCACCTGAACTTCGCAGGTGCCAATTATTGTGTAGTACTTTGGTAACAAAGGTCAAAGATGCAGATGTTCTGCAGTTATGCATTGTTCTTCCTTAAAGCCTTTTATTAGTGAGCATTATCTCAAAGAAGGTAAGGCATTAATAAATGCATAGGTAACGTTTGCAAAGAAGACCCTTCAGTCTATAAAACACAGAAATGGAAATATATGTCTATGGCAGGTACATATAATTTCCATTTATGTATTTATTCTTCACACACATATTAATCTTTAGAAACAACACTGTAAGCCAGGCGCGGTGGCTCACGCTTGTAATCCCAGCACTTAGGGAGGCTGAGACAGGAGGATCGCGAGTTCAAAGCCAGCCTCAGCAAAGGCGAGGTGCTAAGCAACTCAGTGAGACCCTGTCTCTACATAAAACACAAAATAGGGCTGGGGATGTGGCTCAGTGGTCGAGTGCCCCTGAGTTCAATCACCAGTACCAAAAAAAAAAAAAAAAAAAGAAAGAAACAACACTGTAATAGGGTTATATTCATGGCTAAAGGTGAAATGCCCAAAGCATATTTGCAAACCATCACAAGTAATGTATTTTTCGTATGAGGTTGAACCATATAGTAACCTGATAATCAAGAACACTATTTGTTCTTAAGATTTTGAGGAGTGGATCTGTGTCACAAAAGGCGTAGTTGATAGCACAGGGAGCCTGAGGGTCTTCAAGGGCTGGGGTCCCAGTGGCTCTGCTGGGTAGAGGGTGAGAGTCGGGGAGTCAGAGCAAGCTGTGTGGATGTGGAGAAGTTCCTTGCCTGGACCCGAGTCAGAGCAACATCACGCCTGGCCATCTGGATACGTAAACTGACCACATTGTTCCCACTGCCACGTGGAAGAGATGTTTTCTAACAAACAATGAAAAAGTGCCCTTCATAAGTCTGATGCTTGCAGCCACTGCTGAAGGACGCTGCTCATTCTCCAGGCTTTATTTCTTATTGGTTGTTCTACCTCAAAGAGGAGATGTTGTGGGCAGGCTGGGTTGGCATCTTAAGGCACTCCTCAGCCAGCTGGCTGTGACACCTCGCGGACTGCACACCCCACCCAGCACACAGACATCCACACTGGCTCTCGGGGCCGCACAGCCGGTGGTGAGCGCAGGCCACCTACCGTCACAGCTGGGCAAGGCGTGGTTCCACTGGTGGTTCTGCTCGCAGACCAGGGGCTCCTCGTCACT
Source organism: Geosciurus inauris (assembly GCA_004024805.1). Taxonomy (NCBI): domain Eukaryota; kingdom Metazoa; phylum Chordata; class Mammalia; order Rodentia; family Sciuridae; genus Geosciurus; species Geosciurus inauris. Next base: position 61,824 of record PVHX01010888.1, read on the forward strand.
CAGCGTGTACCCAGGGTCACAGCTGAAGGTCACCGTGGACCGGATGCCAAAGTCCCTGCCATGCCGACGGCCATTCACAGGGATGCCTGGGTCCAGGCAGGAATCTGTCTCGAGGGTCACACCTAGAGGCATAGAGGAAAGTCACTGCAGCACAGTTAACTGAAAAGATGTCCCTGATGTGAAAACGCAGCACGCTCTCAGACATAATCAGCATCGAGAATTGTGCAAATAAATAATCCATTATTGAATTGGTTATCCAAAATCCAACAATCCATTAAAGTAAAAACAAGATTTTTCAAATATGCGACCCTGTTTTTCAAATTAGAGAGATTCATATTGGTATGCTATTTACCAGGAGATATCTAAATAGTACAACCTTGAATAATTCATTACCCTCTGTGAATTTTACTTTTCTTCATGGAAAATCAATGAGCTGCTGAGCGAGGTCCCGGTTTCCTCCACTCATTGCCTTATGTTCACGTTCTGAGTTCCAGGGAGGTCCCGGCAGTCACACTGTGACTTTCCTATCTGTGCACACACACCTCGAGATTGATACTCATGATGAATTTAAAAGGACACTGGAGCTGATTTTCCAAAATTGCATTCCATAAATCACACAGTTTTAAAATCTGCACCGAAGCCAGGCACGTTAGGGACAGCTACAATTAGTCCACATGAAAGACACACAAGACGGAGTGCTGCACCAAGGCAGGTCAGTGGGTCCCGTCTCAAAGAGCCTCCTCTCGTTTCACATTTGTTTTTCCTTCTAAAATAGTACATATTTTAAATGATAATGAAAATCAGAAAAAAAGGAAAAAATAGTGTTAAAATGTTTACACATGCAAAAAATAGACTTTCTGCTGCTACATATCACTCTTGGTAAGGTTCAGAACACACACCATGATCTGAAATATTAGTAAAACATATTAAAATAGTTCCAATATTCAGAGGGTCACATTCCCCACGGTCTCCAGGATGCTGTTTTTTCTCACTACCCACGTTTTAGCAGAGTTTGAGTGGTGTGACTTATGAATAGCCTTGCCTCCTTAAGCCGAATACGTGAATACTAATTTAGGGTGATTTTTAAAATAAGCCGTGAGTGATAATCACTCCTTACTGGAATAGTCAGCTGTGGCCCCAGGGGCAGTGGAGCACATGCAGGGTGCTCAGCCGCTCCGCAGCTGTGGGGAGCTGGCCGGCAGGGAGGCCCGGAGTGTGCACAGTGCAGTGTGTGCGTCACGCTTGGTGGGCTTGGAGCACAGCGTGAGTTCAGCCCAACCTCCGGGGAGGGGTGACTGGTGTCTGAGCCCACCCACAGGGCAGTGATGTCAGCTGTGTCCATGGTATGGGGCCAGTAGTAAGAGCTGTGGACACGGAGCTTGAGAATCCCCAGGTGGGCAGCAGGCTGCGCTCCAGCAGCCTCCAGCTCTGGGTCTGGATCCCCAGCTTTCACCCATGGGTCCTTTCTACCAGCTCGTTCTGCTTGATCTCCTTTTCCTTGAATACATATGATGGTGAGTGTCCTGACTTTCAGCATCCCTGAGTCCTCCTAGCAAGTCATCAACCCTAGGCTGGTCTGGACACCTCTGATGGCGATGGTTCCAGAACTGACCGAGTGTGGACTTGGCCTTTGCAGGATGGCATGCCTAACCTCCCGGTGGCTGTCACCATGGTGAAGGCCATCGCAGTGAGGTGTTCTCAAGGGGTAGCTGGGGTGGTGAATGACAAAGGGGAAAAGCAGCAAATTAAAAAATGAAAAGCTTGTTTTTCAAGAATTTTTCTTACATAATCATTCTAAGTTCTTAAAAACTAACGTGCCACGAAATAAAAGTGGCAACTAGGAAAAGCCTACTGCCACCAACCACAGGCTGTGACTGTTGGGACTTCCCTGAAGCATCAGGTGCTCCCACTCCTGCTGTCCTGCCTGAGGCTCTGCTGCCTGCAGGGCAGGCGCCCTCTGGCCTCAAGCCTGTCTCCTGCCCTGCTCCCTCTTTGCTTTGGGCTTCGCTCTTCCTCCTCCCCTTACCACCCCCACTTCCTGAGGCAGCTCCAGGAGTCTCTGCCCGGCCGGCCCCCAGACCCTATGCCTGTACACAGCAGGCACACATGGCTGCTGCTGGGTTCTGGGCTTAGAGATCAGGACAGGAATCTGCCCCATGGAAGCTGCACTGTTAGAGCTGACCAGTCTCTTGTTGTCTGGGAAAATCAACTGAATCAGTGAATTCAAGTGGCGTCCTGTGACCACTGAGCAAATGCCCGCTGGGCTGCAGTGGATAATGATGGCGAGATACTGTTTTACACAGGGTGAGAACAACGTGCTCAGTAAGAATTTTTGATGAAAGTTACGAACTATAACAAAACTTCTCCCATGCAAACTCTGCACCTGAGAAAGAAAAACTACTGGAGGCAACCAAAGCTTAGGCCTCTAAACTTGAAAAATTCTTACATGTAAAACTAAGGAAACAAAGTTGTAGTGGATGGCCTGTCCAGTGTCATCTCATGGATTATGTCTGTAAACTACAACAGACACGAGTTGTGGAATGTGCAGAGGCCGTGCTCCTTTGCATACAGATGGTCTGAGGAGCGTTCTGGGTGAGAGCTTTGGCTGGTAGACACAGGAATGTCTAGTTTCCAACCCACCTGAAACAAGCCAGGTGCAGGAGTCTCAGGCCAAGTCAACAGCAGGAAAGAACACAGGACCTGTCAGAGTGGGGGTAGCGTCCCAGTGGGACCAGATCTTTATGATAATCCAAAATCAGTTCCATCAGGTTGCGCTGACGGAAACACACAACATCTTTTCTAATGCTCTTTGGGGTACTGGCGTATGACTTTTCCCTCCCTGTCTCCTCGAAAACAAAGAGCAACATGAGTCCATGGAATTTATCGAAACTAGGGATACATTTAGGTTTAGTTCCAACGGCTTCTTAGTTGAAATTTAAAGCAAGTATGAATTTTTTTGATACAAATGATGCAAATATTTTTCCTTTCATTTGGCCTTTATAAAACAAGAGACAATAGCTCTGCTGATCAGTGGAAGAAGGAGGTTGACCACTGGGAAGGTAACCCACGTGCAGCTTTACTGTACATTGGATAGAGCTGGGATCCAGGTAAGCCACTGATCTTTATAAAAGTCTAGACCAAGGTGGGTGTAAATGTTCCCTGAGTGTCCAGTGTCACTTAATGGCATGCTTTAGAGCTGTCACTTTTCACAGCCTCCTGGAGGTTTCACAATAGAGATCGAGAGGTCCTGCTGCAGGCCAGGATGAGGACCAGGAGGTGAAGCAGACTGGTCATGCTGACCTCTCACTGAGATCCAGACCTAAGCCCTCGCCTGCGTCTCGTCTCCCTCCTGTGCACGTGTCCGCGCGGATGCTCACAAGTATGTGTTATATCAAGCGGTGCCACACCTACAATCACTGCATCACAACTGGTTTCCCTTTCTGGTCATCAACTAGGTGGTGAATCCCAGAAACCCATCTGTGCACATGTGTGCACACACAGGTACCAATGAATACACCCGTGTACCTGTCAGGGTCTTAAAATAACACTGTCCGGGTTGCAGTGTCCGGGTTGCACTGTAGGATGGGTATATTTACATGTGGAAACATTAAAATAGCATTACACAGACACTTCCAACAGCATTTTCAAGTAATGGTCTAAGATTAAATGGAAAAACTTGATACAGTTGAAAATCCATTTATTTTGCAGTCCTTATAAAACTATGGCTAATTGAAGGTGGTAATTCAATATCAACAAACAGGGCATGTGATGGCCATGGAGGGAGACTGCAATTACTGCTGCATGAAGAAACTGTGCCGGCACCCTCATAAGGCACAAAGTGGCACAAGAACAGACACAGGGCACCATCACAGGAGGCGCGGTTCAGAGGCTCCGCACAGAGAACCAGGAATGCAGATGCGCTCCCAGCAGGACCTTGAAAAGAAGGTCTTCCAACCTCCACCAGGACTTTCAGAAGGACCTTCCGAGGTGAATGTCTCCTGGCACCGCTGAAAAACTGTTAACCTTATTTTTTAGTTGTATTTAATAAATAAATAAGTTTTATTTATGTCATTTTATGTGGTCCTGAGGATCGAATCCAGTGGCCTACACGGCTAGGCGAGCGCCCCAACACGGAGTCCCACCCCAGCCCTACGTTAGCCTTGGGCACACGTGGCTGTGATTTCTGCAGCATCGACATCGCCCAGTGGGATGCAGGGCTCCCTAGGTACCCAGGGGGCTGTGAACAAGAACAGTTCCCAGCTTAGACCCCTCCGACGAAGCACAGGAGAGATGCGGCTGCTTTTTAGTGGCGTGAAGAATTTCCATAAGCTACTCGTGGGTCGGAAGCACCCTCCCTGTAAGAACGTGCTGATGGGCAGGCCCTTCCTCACACTGGCATGCTGCTGCCAGCTGCTCCTCAAGGTTCCTGGACGGGCTTGACCTCACCAAGGGCTGGCTGTGCTGGCCGCCCTGGCCTCTGCTCCGGCCTGGCTCCTCTCTGCTCTTCCCTCCGCTGCCCTCTCTCCCTCCCACTGCCGGCTCCCTCCCTGGGGCTGCATGTGTCCGGCTGCCTGTGCTGACTCGGGGCTCTGTGGGCATCCCTACCGTACAGCCACCTCAGGGCTCCACTGGACACCCAGGGCTCCTGGCGGCACCGTGGTGCCACTGAATGGCCACATCCAGAATCTAGGCCCAGGGCAGAGCTGGTGCTCAGGAACACTGCCCAGAGACTGCCCCTCTGCAGACCTTCTAAACCAGGCTCTGGGGCGGCACTTAGGTCTCTGCCACCCCTGGGAACAGCAGACTGGACCATCCGGCCTGGCACGCCATCATAGGCTCTGTCTTGAGGCCCGAGCCCAGCTGTCCACTCAGCCCTAACAATCCCCGGCAGGTGTTGACTCCTCTTCCTATAAAAATGCTGTACCCTGCATCACTGGCACGCAGTCCAGTCCTCTGTCCCTGTCCTTGTTTCTCATGAAATACACGGTTCGCACACACATGGGAGTGAGGGGCAGCCAGCCAGCGCTGAGCGAGCCACCACTACGTGGAACTTCCAGGGCAGCGTCAGCGTCTAACCAAGAGAACACCGGGGAGTCACCCAGGACCCGTGGGAGGACCTGGAAGGCACTGCAGGCAGTCTGTGGGTTATCCAGGACCTCAGGAAGGACAACACTAGCCCTTCCTGGGGGTACTGCCTCTGCAGACAGAGCCACCTCCTGCTTTTCCCACCAGGGAGGCGTGCCAGACCCCTGAGCCCCAGAACCTTCTGACACACGCACGTCACTCTACTGCAAACGCACCATCCTGGTGACAGTTCTCTTCTTTCATTTCTGATATAAAGAAAGAAAAATGTCCAGGACAGCCCTGCCCATCCCTGTGGAGACCAGGTAGGTCTAGGACAGTCCCTTCCATCCCTATGGATACCAGGCAGGCCCAGGACAGCCCCTTCCATCCCTATAGATACCAGGTAGGCTCAGGATAGCCTGCCAATCCCAGTGGAGACCAGGCAACACCAGGACAGCCCTACCCATCC
>PVHX01010889.1:0-13150 GCA_004024805.1 Geosciurus inauris
GTGTGTGTTGGGCTACTGCCACTCAGGCAACGATGTGTGAAGACCCAAGGATGGGACTCTTGCAATGTAAGGCTTAGTTGCTGAGTTAACAGATGGGGACCAGGGCAATAGGACTGGATATTCCAGCCTGGATGTTTGTCTTCATGGTAACTTGATCCCTGGCTGCTTAATGAAGTGTGCCTGGTAGGTTTGCCTTAGCTAATGTGTGAGCTCCCTAGGGTGACAGGACCCTACTATCAGCACTGAGCTGGGGTTGGCATAATCCAATGGTATTGACACATCTTTACTGATGGTGGAATGAATTCAAAGAACTTAAAACTCTCTTACTCTCTTTCTTTTTTTTCTGGATTAATTTCTGTCCCCATTGTTTAACTCCTTGAACCAAAGTCTCATTTCCCCACTCGCCCCATCTTCCAAGCATTTATCTGCCATTTCTTGTGTTCTTCCATATGATGTGGGTATGAGTCCCAAACTGAGTCCCAGTTTGTCCCAGCCTTGTGACCCAGGGCAAGGTATTTAACCTCAGTTCCTACGTCTGTAAAGATGAAGGTAGAATGTGCCTAGCCTGGTGCATGACACCCACTGGCGATTCAGCATGAGACAGAAGTCCCTTCCTGAATGGTCTGGATCACTCACTTTTGACAAGGTGCTTATTTCACCCTCTACAACTTCTTTTCCTCTTTTAAAAATATGATTCGTTAGTCCAGAAAAGTCAAAGTCTTATTTATAAGCAAAAATATCTTGTTGTAATATTTCAAAAATAGCGTATATGATTCTCAAAAGGTGTTCTGCAAATTCTTAGTTTTTTTGTACTTATTTACAAAATGCATATTAGAATTGTGATTTTCATGAACTTAAAGTTCGTGCAACTTTACATCATCTGAAGAAGTCACTGTAAAAAGACAAGAGGTGGCAGTGGGGCTTTTGTTCTGTTAATGATATAATGATAGTCTGCCAGTGTCCTTTTTTCAGTCTCAGAATACTCATCTCAAATGGAGTCTACTTACCCCTCCAATATAAAATAATTGCCTTCTTTCCTTTTCTTGCCAAGTCAAGACAGCAATTGCTGCAAAGAATAGAGCTGAAATGAAACTGTTGATAAGATCCTGTAATACAGAGTTAAACATGGTCACCTTATTATAAAAATGTAATTTCATAAAATATTTAAATTGGCCAATTACATGTCTAAGAATGATGCCTTTTAAACACTTTCCCTTTGAGATTAAAAGGAACCCTCAGAGCCGGGCGCGGTGGCACAAGCCTGTAATCCCAGCACTTAGGGAGGCTGAGACAGGAGAATCACGAATTCAAAGCCAGCCTCAGCAGCAGCGAGGCGCTAAGCAACTCAGTGAGACTCTGTCTCTACATACAACACAAAATAGGGCTGGGGATGTGGCTCAGTGGTCGAGTGCCCCTGAGTTCAATCTCCAGTACCAAAAAAAAAAAAAAAGGAACCCTCAGAGCATAAGTCTTACGTTTTCTAGAGACATGAATTTCTATAATATTTGAGGGTCTTGGATAAGACTTTGCAGAGATGAGTTTCATTGGAACACCATTAAAAACAACAACCAACAACAACTTTTCTTAAAGTACATAGTAAAGTGAGCATAAAAAAAACTAATGATCTAGGGGCTAGCCCAAATTGGCACTACCTCAATATGATTTTTTGAAGTCTTATAATTTAAATTTATGCTAATTCTACATTCTATTTCATAACACATTTGTTTTAATGTAAAAATAATTTTGGAAGAGGAGTATAATTTTATATATATATATATATATTTTAGTTGTAGATGGACACAATGTCTTTATTTTATTGCTTTGTATGTGGTGCTGAGGATCGAACCCAGGGCCTCACGCATGCAAGGCAAGCGCTCTACCACTGAGCTACAATCCCAGCCCCGAGGAGTATAATTTTAGATTATCACTTTATTGACTGAATTCCACTCCTAAATCTTCAATGCTCTTGAAGTTGTGTTACATTTATTCTCTGAGTTCACGTGCTCCAAGGATGCATGAACCCCTCTGAAGACCAGGCCTGATTTTCTGGAGTGAAGGGCTGTTCTGTTGACTTTTGCTCTTTCCTGAGACATGGTCAGAATTATCTGCCACTACATCTGCAGATTCCTTGAGTCTTTTTTTTTTTTTTTTTTTTTTGGTACTAGGGATTGAACTCAGGGCACTCAACCCCTGAGCCACATCCCCAGCCCTATTTTATATTTTATTCAGAGACAGAGTCTCACTGAGTTGCTTAGCCTCACTTTTGCTGAGGTTGGCTTTGAACTTACAACCCTCCTGTCTCAGCCTCCTGAGCCACTAGGATTACAGGCCTGCGCCACTGTGCTGGCTTCAGGAGTCTTTATTTTGGATTTCAGTACTGAATTCTTGAAATCCTAGTTCAACCTACCTCTTTGAATGCTAAAAGAAAGGGTGAGGAGGAGGGGGTGGAGTGAGCAGGTGTTGCACTTCCATGGTTGAGAGACACCAGCCAGTGGCACTCGCTGTGAGTAGGGGCCAAAGCCTGGGGTGCTGGCATCACCTGGTGGCCCAGATACCTAATTTGAATACTTGAAATCTTGATGGTCAGGAGCCACAGACAGGAGCCCGGCCATTCAGTGTATGGAATCAGGATGGCCCTCATGGAGCTAAGCATTTCCCAGTCATTTTCTCACTTAACTCTCACAAAGCAGCCTCCAAAGTCAGTATTGTTATGATCTCCATTTTACAGTGAATATAAAAGAGGCTTAGAGAAGATTATTAAATTGCCTAAGATCAGATAACAGAACTCAGCTCACTATTGCCTCCTATCAGGGACCTAAACTAGAAGTGTAGTATCTAATCTAATCCTTTTTTTTTTTTGGTACCAGGGATTGGATCCAGTGCTTAACCACTGAGCCACATCCCCAGCCCTTTTCATTTTTCATTTTGTTTTCACAGTGTCTTGCCAAGTTGCTTAGGGCCTCACTAAATTGTTGCGGCTGGCCTTGAACTTGTAATCCTCCTGCTTCAGCCTCCCAAGTTACTGGGATTACAGGCACGTGCTACCATGACCAGCTTTAATCCACTTTTGACATTTTCTGTGGAATGGGTCTGGAGGGTCAAAATGTATGTAACAAATAATTTGAGAGTGTTTTTGTTGCTGAACTCCTTTGGCCTGCCATTTCTTACATGTGTGGCTTTGGGGCAAGTTTTGTCACCCCTCTGCCAACTTGATAATTTAATATGGGAATAATAATTGGGTTGATCTGAGGATTAAATGGTATAATGAATCTGAAAACATCTGATAATAAGCCTCTACTAGGTAGTGGGAATGCATCAAAATATGGATTCATGGCATCTGCCCCCAAAATGTGCACAGGTAATAAACTTTCTGCAAACTCCAGGTGTTGTTCCTGTTGAGGTTGGTGAGCAAGGAGCTCTATCATGGAGCCTCTCCATAAAGCAAGTCCCACCAGGGTTCTGCAGGAGTGAGAAGTCTGCCTAACACAAGCAGGCACAAGGTTGATAGCTATGCAGAAGGCTTAACACTGAGTGAGGGCTGTGTCAACCAAAATATTCAAAGATGCAAATGAGAACACTTACAACTAAGAAGCAGAGTGTAAATTTTAAAAAATCCAAATGAACCAGCTGTGGTCCTAGAATTTGGATGAAACACATTAATGATGATATCATAATAATAGTAAACCAGCCACACACTAGGCCCAGCTAATCTTTGACTCCATGTCTTATCTCCTCAGTAGACGACTGGACACAATAATTCACTTTGGTCCCTGATCACAAAGAAGTGCTTTCTTGAACTGTCCTCTGGAAGTCAGAGTCACCTTGTATCTTGCTACTGTAGCTCACATTTATTGAGCACTTACTATGTGTCATGCATTGTGCCATGTTATCAACATGTGTTTTCATTTGATTCTCACAACAACTCTCATTATCACCAATTTACAGATGGGTAAGCAAGGGTGGCTGAGCCAGTAAGCAGCTAGGACCCTTGCCAGTCTGACTCCAGTGCCCAAGGCCACCTTCTCGACCATCTTCCTCCCTTTTGCCTTAGATACAGACCATCTTATTGGCCTCATCTGGACAGACAGAGAGGTATTCTCCCTGACAGCTGGGCTATAACTGCAGCTGGACCCAGCCATGTGCTGCAGGACTTCAGCTTTCCCTGGCTGCCGTCCTTACTTGTTATAATTTTTCATTTTTTCCTAAATTTCCTATTGACTCAAATAATGTCCTCTGACTAAAATGAGAAGTAGGTTTACTACCTGACTATTATTTTCCAGATAACTCCCAAATCAGCCGCTGAGATATACAAAATTGTGTAAAATTGTAATTGGGAAAGAAAAATATGCCTTAATATTGAATACTTATTTTTAAAAATCACTGAATATCAGAAACAAATCTAAACATTTATAATTTGTTTCACAAAATGTGGAATTTGCAATAGGAATTTATAAACAATAAACAATAACTAAACGCAACTTTTGTTGGTTTCATTTATGCCTTGAGTTCTCCAAACATGTGACAGAAGCTGATTAGAAATCATCAAAATTGTTGTTTTTCAATAAACTTATTTGAAGGGACATTCTATTTTTTAATTTTTTTTTTGTTACTGGGGATTGAACCCAGGGGTACTCTACCACCAAGCTACATCCCCAGACCTTCTTATTTTTAATTTTGAGATGGGCTCTTGTTAAATGGCTGAGTGTCTTGCTAAGTTGAACTTGTGATCTTCCTGTCTCAGCCTCCTGACTCACTGGGATTACAAGTGTACACCATCACACCCTGCTGAAGGGAACATTCTGAAGTGGATGTTGTTTCTTATAAATGTCAAGATGTTGTTGATAGTTTTGTAATCATCACTTCTATAGGGTTTTAGTTTAAAACATGTTTATTATATTCTTTTTTTATAAAAGAATTGCTTTCTATTAGCAAAAACATCTGCTTGGCCAGAACTCAGTTTCTCTGACCGTCCTGGGTAATACTTTTTACAACAGAGAAGTGTTTAAAATATGGGCTACTTGGAAGACAATAGTTATAACCCATACTTTTCTTGGCTATATTGGCAGATGACAGGAGAACATGATAGGTAAGGTTGATAACCCTCAAAATGATAATTCCCCACAGTGTCAGGGTCCCTGGCACAGACTTAAAAAAAAAGTGGGCAGATAAATTCAGACTGAGTGTGAGACTGTCCAGAAGGTGGCTCTGGCAAAATATAATCCCAGAGCCCACAGATCTCAGCAGATCACCTGTATCTGAAGTCAGTACTCTTTGAGGCTGACCTGCTGAGAATCTAAAGCCCTGATCTAGTAGATTTTCTGTCTCCCTTGTGAGGACCTTTATCCTCAGTCCTTTGCCAGACAAGAATCAGAACAGGGAAATAAAGAACTCTACGCTAGTGTTAGAAATTATCACTTACCCTAATCCTACCTCCTGGGAATGGAACTATTTTCCTGGGAAAGGCTGAAAAGAAGCGGCAGTGCCTCTTGTTGGTGGACAAGCCGTTGCTCTTGTGCAGAGCCCAAAAGACAGTTCCAGTATGAAACAGTTTGTGTTCTGTGGCTTCCTGCACTCTCTCTCTTTTTTTTTTTTTTTGGTACTGGAGATTGAACCCAGGGGCATTCAACCACTGAGCCACATCCCCAGCCCAATTTTGTGTTTTATGTAGAGACAGGGTCTCACTGAGTTGCTTAGTGCCTTGCCATTACTGAGGCTGACTTTGAACTTGCGATTCTCCTGTCTCAGCCTCCCTAAGTGCTGGGATTGCAGGCTTGCACCCGGCTTCCTGCACTGAGCTTGTGGCAAGATCCCAAGTGATTCCTGCAACTTAATGCCAGCACATTTCCAAGTCCACCTACACTCTGAAGTACTGAGTCATCACTTCCTAGCACTGTTACCTTCACTAAACCAGCACTTTATCTGCTGGGCCAAGGCCTCCTTATTATGACCTACTGGTAGCTACCTGTCCTGTGAGAAATGGGGTATGTACATGTGTTACATCTCATGGGACCCAAAAGGGAAGGCTAGAAAGGAAGGGACTGGATAAGAGAGGAGAATACAGTTTGGGTCCTGTTTCGATGGGTCTTTAAATACTCCCGAGTCAATTAGATCACTCACCATCTGACCAACTGTGTAGTTGCTCAGTACAGGTACTATTAGTGGAGCATCAGAACTGGGAGATCTTCTTGGCAAGACAGAGTTTCCCCACTTTGAAGCTTTTGAGAGCTCACCAGGCATATCTATATGCTATGACCCTGGCCTGTGCTTTGGAGAACAGTAGCAAGAAAAAAGTCGGGGACTCTGAATCATGCTCTGGACTCTCACAGCCATCTCCAATGAAAAGAGGATTCTCTTACTTCGGATAGATGTGGCAAAGGGACCTGTTTTTTTTTTTAATTTTTTTTTAGTTGTAGATGGACACAATATCTTTATTTTATTGCTTTTTGTATGTGGTGCTGAGGATCGAACCCAGGGCCTCACGCATGCGAGGCAAGCGCTCTACCGCTGAGCTACAATCCCAGCCCTGGGACCTGGTTTTACTGAAGTAGATCAGAGACTGTAATTCTACAAGAGCTGGTGTGAGCTTCCACCTGTGACCACTGTGGTTCACATCCCCAGAGACCCTACCTCTAGCCTGTCTTGGACACTTCCTGAACATTGCCCCTGGACCTTGGTGTCTTATGACCCTCTCCAGCTCTCCAAAAAAAAAATTTTTTTTTTAATAGCAAGGCCTCGGTAAATTGCCCAGGCTGGCCATGAGCAGCTCTCCTGTTTCATGACAGTAGATTTAGGCTGCATGAGTCCTTCTCTCGGAGGGCTCTGGTCTTCCTGACTATAGTGAACAGTGCTGTGGAGCCTCAGTCACTGCCCCAGGGGCCCTGTGCACACCCACCAGGATAACTGATTCACTTTTGGCTCCACATTTCAAGAAAAATGTGAGGAAACAGGAGAAGATACAGAGAGAAAATTTAGAGAATTGCAGGATGAGGGAAAGATGCAGTCTCACCGAGTTCTTTGCCTTAAGGACGGGTTAAGCAGATGAAGCTAGAGAAACCGTCACAGGACAATGGACGATGAAGTCTGGGAAGAGTCTGGGCTTTAGAGACAGACAGACCTGGGCTTCAATCTGAGTTTCAGTGCACTCACATATGACCATGGAAACTCCATGTCTTTAATTTTCTTATCTGTTAAATGGGGGTGGGGGATGGTCACATCTTCAGTGGGTTGTTGTGAGGATTAATAAGGCAATATAGGAAGAAGTCTATGGCACATTGTATATGCTCAAAAATGGTTACTTTACCTTCCCTTCTTGACAATTTCCATGGACAGAGATCTTAGTTTCCCCTTAGAAACCTCTCCTTGATTATAGCTCTCTATAACTAAGAGGGTCTTCCAATGTCCAATTAAAGTTGCTCATATTTTGCTTTGTCTGCTTCCTGTTGCTTGGTACTTTGTGGGACAGAGAGAGCTCAGCTGCCTTTTCAGAAAATCCCTCATCCACTTGAAGAAAATATTTGAGTTTTAGTTCAACAGCAACCAGTCCTCCTTCAAGGTTAGAAAAATGTGCTATGAGGAAGCAAGGTTTGGAAGAGGCCTGAGCTCTGAGCAGGATTGTTTGTTGTGCAAGAGGGAGTGACAAAAGCCCCCAGCCCTCTGATGGGTGGACTGGGTTGGTCTTCTTTTTTGGACAGCTCATATTGAATGTGTGCTTTGTGTCAACTACTGTGCCAGCTCTACACACATTGAAATATTTCAGGAACACTATGAGATGGTTACTATGATCACACTTTCCCACTCTGCATCTCTTAAAAGGGAAAACTGCGGCTGAAGATCACATAACTAGTAAGGGGGCAAGTCTAGGAACAGGGCCAGCATCTACCTCTGGACAAAACTGGACTGCCTCTGTAGTCTGAGACCTGAGCAACTAGCTTCAGGAATTTTTCAGTTGGTAAAGAACAAGTCTGGGAAGAGCAACCAAAAGAGGGTGCACAGTGTGCTTTTCTGGGTAACTCCCCACTTGCAAGTATGAACCCTTAACATGCTTAGAAAGGTTGATGCCTATGATCTTTCACGGTTTTCTGGAGGACTTTCTACAACTCTGCCATTCCAGGTCTTACTTTTGGGGAGGCATGCATTGTTTCCCAAGCAGTGGGTGAGAAATGTGTTTACCTACTGTATGCGCTAGTTAAATTTTTTCATTAAGACAAGCTAAAACGCACCGAGTGTTTGATACATTAAGGAGATGGGTTTTCCACTCTGAAAGCAGGCACGTGTGGTGTTGGCTTTCCTGTGCCAGAGGGGTCCCAGGAAACCTTTCTGGGCGTTAGACTGGTTTCTCCCCTGGGACCAGGGCAACACCCTCACTGCCCTAGCTCAGCTATGTCCTTGTCTAGAGAGAGAGCTCTATCATTGGGGGGCCTTTACTCTTGGGGCCAAGGGCAAAGCTTATGCTTGAATTATGAAAATGAACACTTACAAATAAAGGCCAATGTAAAAAGAGCAGCAAGTGTTGAAGGGTTACCATATATACTAGAATAAAAAAAAGGACGATGCAGGCTTCCTGAATTGTGATTGCTATAAATGTCTCAGGGGCTTGGCCAATGACAAAACAGACGACTGCTACTATGATGAGAATCTGCAATGAAAGAAAGAGAATTTCTTTTAATGCACATGCTATTTAGAGAACAAAAACAAATCGTCAGAATGTTAGTCTGATCATATTGCAATCGCCTAGATCATTTTGTACGTTAAGAAAATTTCTTATATTTTTAAGAAATGAAAATAATAAAAATGAACACAATATAGAAAGGTTAAAAAAAAATAGGTCACTTTCTTTCTCTTCCTCTACCCCAACCCTAATTTCTCTCCTTTTTTTTTTTTGATTACTGTTTTATTATTTTCCATATTTTTTATTGGTGCATTAGAGTTGCACATAATGGTGGGATTTGTTGTTACATATTCATACATGCACATAGCATAACAATATAATTCAGGCCAATATTATTCCTCAGCATTTGCCCCTTGCCTTCTCTCCTCCCTCCCCCTGGTCCCTTTCTTCTACTGTATTGGTCTCACTTCAATTTTCATGAGATTCCCCTGCCCCCTTTCTTTCCTTTTTCTCCTCTAACTTCCACTTATGAGAGAAAACATACAACCCTTGACTTTCTGAATTTGGCTTATTTTGCTTAACATAATGATCTAAAGTTCCCGCCATTTTCCTGCAAATGACGTAATTTCATTCTTCTTTGTGGCTGCTAAAATTCCACTTTTCTTTACCATTCATGCATTGACAGACACCTAGACTGGTTCCATAGTTTGGCTATTGTGAATTGTGCCGCTATAAACATGGGTATGCATGTATTGCTAGAGTATGATGACTTTGACTTTTCAGGATAAATACCAAGGAGTGGTACATCTGGGTCACATGGTGGTCTCATTCCTCATCTTTTGATTTCCATAGTGGTTGTATGATTTTACAATTCCAACAACGGTGTGAATTTTCCTTTTTCTCCACATCCTCTCCAACATTTGTTATTGTTGTATTCCTGATAGTTGCCATTCTAATTGGAGTGAGATGAATTTTGATTTGTGTTGCCTAATTGCTAATGATGTTGAACATTTTTTGTACATTTGTTGGCCATTTGTATTTCTTCTTTTAAGAAGTATCTGTTTAGTTCATTTGCTCATTTATTAATTGGGTTTTTGGAGTTTTTGCCTTTAGTTCTTTAAATATTCTGGATATTAATTCTCTGTCAGAAGAGTAGCTAGCAAAGAATTTTTCCCATTCTGTCTTCACATTCTTAATTGTTTTCTTTGCTGTGTGGAAGCTTTTTAATTTGAAGCTATCCCATTTATTAAATATTGGCATTATTTCCTGAGCTTTTGGGGTCCTATATAGAAAGTCTTTGCCTATGCCGCTATGTTAGTGTTGACCTTATGTTTTCTTCTAGAAGTTGCATAGTTTCTGATCTGATTCCTATCTTTGATCTATTTCAAGTTGACTTCTACATATGGATAATGTTTTAGTTGGCCCTTTTGCTGCTGACCAAAAGACCTGATGAGAACAATTCTAGAGAAGGAAAAGTTGTTTGGCTCACAATTTCAGAGGTTTTAGTACACAGACAGCTGACTCCATTGCCCTTTGCCTGAGGTGAGGCAGAACATCATGGTGGAAGGGCATGGTGGAGGAAAGCAGCTCAGGACATGACCACCAGGGGGAGGAGGAGGAGGAAGAGGAGGAGGAGAAGGAGGAGGAGGAGGAGGAGGAGGAGAAGATATATCCACTTGCCTGGAGACAAAATATAAAGCCATGGTCCCAGTGACCCACCTTCTCTAGCAACCCCCTACCTGTCTACAGTTACCACTCAATTAATCCCCATCAGTGGAGTAATGCACTGGTTAAGTCTCTCATAACCCAATCATTTCACCTCTAAACTTTCTTGAATTGTCTCATATATGAGCTTTTGGGGGGCACCTCATATTTATTGTTTTTTTTTCTGGGTACTGGGGATTGAACTCAGGGGCACTTGACCACTGAGCCACATCCTCAGCCCTATTTTGTATTTTATTTAGAGACGGGGTCGCACTGAGCTGCTTAGGTCCTTGCTGCTGCTGAGGCTGGCTTTGAACTCGCGATTCTCCTGTCTCAGCCTCCCTAAGTGCTGGGATTACAGGCTTGAGCCACCGTGCCCAGCTTCATTGATCATTTTTATAATCACTTTTGAATATCCGATATTTCATTGGCTTCAAAATATTTGGAATAAGTAGCTGATAAGTTATGAATTTTAGGTAGTGTCAAGCTATCTTTTTTTTTTCATATATTTTTGTATTCTTGTGTTGGGTTTTATGCATCTGTTGGGATAGATTTTTCTTCCACTCTATGTGTGGACCTTTTTAGGGCACAGCTTTCTCTTGCCAAAGTGTCCTAGAGTGAAGTTTGAGAGTAGTCAATTTGTATGTGGAGCAAGGTGCACTGTCTTTTGGCTGGGTTTGGTTTAGCAGCAGAGTTTCTACCCTGTGAATGGGTACTGTCCCTGTAAATTTCCAGCATCTCACAGAAAAGGGGGAAACAAACAACAGTAACAACTGATGCAAACAATATACAACATTAAAATAAATATCTGGTGTCTACTATGACATCCACAACACTAATTACCACAAAAACAGGAATGGTGGGGTCAGCAATTGCCAATAGCAAAAACAAATGACGGTGAACTAGAGCTGGCATTAAAGTAAATAACAGGTGTCAATGAGGTCATCCACAGTACTAGTAACTGCAATAGCTTGAGTGGTGGGGGTGTGAGTTATAGTTCTAAAGGATGGTAAAAATACAGTTGAGAGAAAATAAAATGTGATAGGAGATATAAGAAAGTTTAGAATGTTCAAAATGTGAATAGTGAGAATGCAAAAGATGCTGAAAGTGATGGCTTTAAATAAAGAGGATAAAAATAGGAAAAGCAAAGGGAGAGAGAGAACAAGACAATTTCCTTGTTAGTGGAAGGAGAGACAAGAGAAACAAACAAAACAAAAACAAGATCAACAAATCAAAACCCCTAACCCTCAAAAGACAAGGAAAAATAACTCTCATAAAAAATGCTAAGAAATATGTATATGTATGTATATTTATGAACCAACTAGTACAGCAAGAACACTAAAAATATATTAAAAGGAAAAAATATTAATGAAAAGTGACAGATTCTTCACTTAGGTAGTCACAGCAGTAGACAAGGATGGATGGTTACTGTTTATGCCTGATTGTCCTTCCTTCCATTTCTTCTTGGGCTATGTACTGGGGAGGGGGAGAACACAAGGGCTGGAGTTTAACCTCTTCCTCTTTTTCTGTGATGTTCATTAAGCTGCCAGGTGGAGTGGCCTAAAACCCAAGTTGGTTGAAGAAGCTCTGAGCTTCCCTTCTCACTAGTATAAGGTAGATGGAATGGGAAATACTGCTGAGTGCAGTTTTGTCTGGAAAGATGAGATCAATTCACTCCCAGGGTGGGGCTGCGCAGAGTTCCCTGAGGGGAGTTCCAGGACTGTGACTTAGGTCTGATTGGGACTCCAGGGCTTTGTTGGGTGTTATCTGCTCTGGAGAAATTAGATCAACACACTTCTTGGGCCTGGAGGATGCTGATCTCCGTTGGGAGTGTGGACCTCAGGAGCCTCCCAAGAATTCTACTCAGGGCAGGGAAGTCAGTCTTCCACAGATCTCATGCACTCTGCTGCACACAAATACAGCCTTCCCAGGTTCAATCCCTAAGTGTATTCACACATGCCTGTTCGCCAGACTCAAAGGGAAATTGAGTTGGAGATGCCTTCATTTTTCTGACTTGAATCACCCTGGGTACAATCTTCTCTGTGTCCTGTTTCACTCACATTCTGGTAAATATACCCTAGGCCACACATTAGGCACTTGCTGGGGCAGTAGAGCAATGTGTGCCATGGTCTCCTGGGCTCCAGCAGCAGCTGCTGCAGTGTGGCCGCCTCAAGATGGCTCCTTCCTCAGCTCTGCTGCCAGTTGAGAGCAGTTTTCAAACACCGATTAGCTGTACATCCTTTGAGACAGCTGAGTTCAGCCTGCTTTTCTGATCTGTAGATATTTTCTGTGCCAAATTTGTGCATTGTTTCTCCCTCTTTGATGGACCTGCATTGCTGCTGCTGCTGCAACTGACTTGGCTTCAACGTACTGTTTATTGCTCTTTATTCAAGGCACACACGTTTCTTAGCCTCTAAGAGACTGTGATTGTCCAATATTGAATTTGAGTGAAGTCCCTCTTCTACCTACCTTGCTGAGAAACAATACTCTTGCAGCTTGAAACTCAGTCCCTGGACCAACTGGAAATACAACTTTCTTCTAATCCACCATCTTAAATGTCTCCTTGTCTCTCTCCTTAAAATTCATCACTATTGACAGTTTATATTTCTAGAAAAAAGTCTGTAAATATACTGGTAAAGTGAAGTAAATATGTATTGATTTTGATAGAATGAGGTAGAGCCTCATTTTGTTTTGTTTTTTTCCTTCCCAAGTAGCTGTTGATTATCTTAACATCATTGATTGGGAAATGCCAATGTTTTTCCAATGGATCTGAAGTCCAATCTTTGTCATATACTAAGTTCTCAGATCTACCTGAATCTGAGTGTTCTCATAGAATTG
>PVHX01010889.1:13250-67472 GCA_004024805.1 Geosciurus inauris
GGAATTAAGTTGTGTCTTACCCTTAATGTAATTTTTTTTAAGTGCTCATGCTCTATAGAGCTGCACTCCCAGCCCTAATCTAATTTTTTTTTTTTTTTTTTTTTGGTACTGAGGATTGAACTCAGGGGCACTCGACCACTGAACCACATCCCCAGCCCTATTTTGTGTTTTATGTAGAGACAGGGTCTCCCTGAGTTGCTTAGCGCCTCACCATTGCTGAGGCTGGCTTTGAACTCGCGATTCTCCTGTCTCAGCTTCCTTAAGTGCTGGGTTTACAGGCTTGTGCCACCATGCCCGGCCACATACCTTCTAACTTGGAAAGATTACAAAACTCAAGAACCAAGTATGGGTCTGGCATGGCAGTGCATGCCTGTAATCCCAGTGACTCTAGAGGCTAAGGCAGGAGGATCACAAACTGGAGGTCAGCCTCAGCAACTTAGTGAGACCCTGTTCAAGATAAAAAGGGCTGGAGATAGGCTGGGGTTGTAGCTCAGTGGTGAAGTGCTTGCCTACAATGTGTGAGGCACTGGGTTCTATCCTCAGCACCACAAAAAAATAATAAAATAAAGGTATTGTGTCCATCTACAATTTTAAAAATATTAAAAAAAGAGAAGTCTTTCCACCTATTTTAGTGTTTCTTTTTTTCCTATCAGTAGTCTTAACATTTTCTTTTTGTAGGTATTTCATATTTATTTCATTTGTTCTAAGGTATTTGATAATTTTGATTGTTGCTGTGAAAAGAAATATTTTCTTATATTTTAAGTGGTTATTTGTCTATATAAAAGCTTTTAGTGTATTCATTAACTCAGTTGTCACCTAAATTATGATGTTCTAAATTGTTTCCCAGATGATTTTTTTTTTAGATTTACAATCATATCAGCTGAAAGAAATAATATATTTTGCTTCTTCTCAAATATTCTTATTTCTTTCTTTCTTTTTTTTTTATCAATTGTGATGATTAGTGATTCCAGAGAAAATATTGTTGCTAGTAGGTGTCCTTTCTCTCCCTCATTTTAATAGGAAAACTTCTGCTGTTTAATTAGAGATGATACTGACTTTGGGGTTGAAATGCTTATTTTTACAAGGTTGATGAAATACCTATCTATTCCTGCTTTACTGGCTTCTCTTCTTCCTCATCATCCTTCTTTGTGGCAATAAGAAATGAATGTTAAGCTTCGTCATGGGTTCTGAACAGTATTTGATTTAATCTCATCTTCTTTCATACTACTTATAATATGGTAGATTATGTTAATAGAGTCCTAATATTGAATCATGCTGATGTTTCTTCCTGCATGTTTTTAAAAAATATTGATTAATATTTTCTGTTGATAAATTATGATTATTATTGGTATTGCTGGGGATCCAACTTAGCACCACATAGGTAAGCAAGCACTCTACCTACCACTGAGCCACATCTCCAGCCCATTGATATTATTTTGCTTTGGAACAAGTGAGATCTCCATTTTGTTTTATCTTTCTAAACTTGATCAGGTTTTGACATTAGTGTTCAACAGACTTGGTAAAAATATTTCAGAAGTGTTTCTTCTTTCTCTATTCCTTGAAGAAGTTCAAGTAGTATCAGAATTATATTCCATGAAAGTCTGAAAGAGTTACCTGTGAAAATGTCTGGGCCTGATTCATTTTGGGAAGATACTACTTTGATAAGGTTCTTGTTTTCTTCTGTTTATATTGGTTTGTTTAGATTTTTGTTTATTCTGGGATCAGTTTGTTTGGGTAATTTAGCAAATCAAACATTTCATCCAATTGTTCACACCTATTGGCTTTGAAAAATTCCCCTATAGGTCCTTTCACTTTCATCAGTGTGATTATTTCTCATTCTAGTTTCTAACTTTAAATATATGTTCTCTCTAGTTTTTTTGTTTGTTTGTTTTGTTTTGGGGGGGGAGGGGTACCGGGGATTGAACTCAGGGGCACTCAACCACAGAGCCACATCCTATTTTGTATTTTAGAGACAAGTTCTCACTAAGTTGCTCAGCGTACTTTTGCCGAGGCTTTGAACTCGCAATCCTCCTGGCTCAGCCTCCTGAGCCGCTGGGATTACAGGCGTGCACCACCCCAGTTTTTAATGGATTGTATTGGCCAGAGGTCTATTAATTTAATAGTTCTTTCAAAGGACAATGCTTATATTAATGAAATCTCTTATTTGTTAATTTACAAATTTTCTGCTATTATTTTCATTGCTTCTCTAATTTCAGTTGTGAGAGAAAGTCTGAGATACATTAAAGACGGCGGCAGGAGTGTGTGTGGGTAAGATGATACAAATGAGTGGCAGAGGGGATTATGGAAGATTTCCCGAGGTGGCACCCCTGGGCGTCACTCCCTGAGGCCTCACAGCCTGCATCCCGCCCAGCCAGGTCATCAGCTCTGGGCTCACCAATCTCAGGATCTTCAACAGTCCAGTAGGCGAGAAGCAAAAATACTTGAGGCTGTCCCTGAATGTCTCCGGGACCTTAGACCGGGCCTCAGCACGCTTTTGGATAGCTACTATCACTGTTACATTGCTGGGCTCAGGCGGTTTAGTAGGCCTCCCTGCTGGAGCTACAGGGGGTTCTGCACGTTTTCGGAGACCTCCAGGTGGTGCCTTGCGCGCTGAAGGAGCTGCGCCCCGGATCGCTGTGCTTCCAGAAGCTCTTTTAGCGTGCTTGGGAGACCGCTTGCCCACTGAAGGCTTGGGCGCTGGGGCCTTGGATACAGAAGGCTTGGCTGCTAAGGGCTTGGACCCAGAAACCCTGGATACAGAGGGCTTGGAGACGGAAGGCTTCTGCCCAGGCTTGGAGACGGAAGGCCTGCGCGCAGAAAGCCCGGGCGCAGGAGGCCCGGATGGAGGAGGCCCGGGCGCAGGAGGCCTGGGCGCAGAGGGCACACGTACAGTGGGTGTGGTGTGTACTGAATGAGCTGCGCGGCTGGGCGGTACGGCGGTAGGCTCGGGTGGTTTCGAGGCCTCCACCTGTGCTTCAGGCTCCTCACGTTTGGTGTCTTCGGGATTCATGGTGGGCCCTCAGGCTTGGCTTCGTCAGGCTGGCCCTGCAGCTTTAGGCCAGCACTGCCCCACAGCTTTCTCTGGGAGCCAGCGTCGCAACCCAACGGCTGCTGGACACCTGCCCCTCGTGCGCCCCTGGCTCTTGCCACGAGCACGGCCAAGCTGAGCCTCTCTGCTGCCCCTGTTGCCACCTGGGCGTGACGCTGCTGCCTAGCATGGAAACCCAAGATCTCTTCAAACCCATCCTTCGGTGCTGCTGGCCACCCTGGGAGGAAGAGGGTGCTGGAGACGATTTAGAGGGCTCTTGATGCTTCTTTCCATGGCACAGACCCAGGAGCTGGGAAAACCAGATTCCATCCCAGGGCTCAAGGCACTCCCTTAGAGTTCTAGTGAGGCCGGCTGTGCACAGGTTGGAAAACCTCTCCCTCCGGCTGCCATAGTGAGTGTTAAAAAAGAACAGCAGATGACACGTGGAATAAGAAAACATGTTTAATATTTATTGCCAACTAAAAAGAAATACAAGATTAGAACAATTCTTTGTCATGAACAGGTTTTTTCTGGTAAGGACCACTTGGATTAAACAGAAGTTTCCGATAAAGTAGGACGCCATCTGCAATACAGCACACTGCTGTCACAAGTCCAAACACCTGCAACAAAGACATGGTGTCATTGGCTTCTGTCATTCTTACCAGTTTTAAGCGGTCTGCCCAAGGAATTCCCCTTTTGCTAGGGTGTTGAGATTGCTCCCTGCAGCCACTCAAAATTAAAATTGGGAAAGTCTTTACCAAGTTTTCCTGCCTACAGAAAGGGAAAAGATAATTTAAGTGAGCAGAAATAATAGTGAAGTGTGAATTCTGACATATGTGTGTGTGTGTGTGTGTATACACATAAACACAACACACACACACACACACACACATGTAGTACTGGGAATTGAACCTAGTGGTACTTTACCACCAAACTATAACCCTGGCCCCTTTTTTACTTTGAGACAGATTCTTGCTAAGTTGCCAAGGCTGAACTCAAATTTGGGATCCTCCTGCCTGTCACACCCAGCTTGTCTTTCTCCCAACTTGCTCCTGAATGTATTCCTTTCAGCCCTGCTGACCACATTTAGTTATCAATCAACATTTCTATCCCAAGAGTTCAACTGTTTGATTTCTCTATTGCCAAACTACTGCAGAAAGAGTCAAAGCTAATATCAGCTCAAGATTAAATAATGGGGGCTGCAATTGTGATAAGAGCATTGGAGAACTGGAGTGATGATTTAGTGAACTCCCAAGGGCTACAACTGCTTAAAGGATATGATTCTAAACAGGCCTTAAGAAATAAAATTGAACCAGGAATGGTGGTGCACACCTATAATCCTAGAGACTTGAGAGGCTGAGGCAGGAGGATTGGAAGTTTGAGGCCAGAATCAGCAATTTAGTAAGACTTTCAGCAACTTAGTGAGACCCTGTCTCAAAATAAAAAGGAATGGGGATGTAGTTCAGTGGTGAAGTGCACCTGGGGTAAATCCTCAGTACCAAAAAAAAAAAAAAAAAAAAAGGAAAACTGAGGTAAAGGAATAAGTTAGAACAGGAGGTGGCCTTTAGGTACTCTGATGGTTATTTGAGAGCTAGCACCTGGACTAGAGAAAGGAGATGTTATTCCTTCTATACCACTGGGTCAGCTTTGTCTAGCCACCAGGAAGTCTGACTTCCTGATTCCTGTAGCTGCCTTTTCTACCTGGTCTCAAGCCACTGCCTCCTAGGTTCTGACCACACTAAGTACCTGCTACCAATCCTTTTATGACTTTGGCATTTCTGCACATTGCTGGTTCTTCCCTCTAGAAACTTTCCCCTTTTCTACTCCTCATTGTAGGTGAACTGTGATTCCACTGCCAGGGAGAGGCAGTTATTTCCTCTTTTCTTGCCCAGCAGCACTGTCAACTGCTTATATGCAGCTGTGTGCATGTCTGTCTCCTGGGTCAGGCTCTAAGCAACTTGAGGATAGAAAGGGCTCACACTCTAGTCCACCACTATCCAAAAGGGATATGTGAGTCATCAATATAAGCCACATAAAAAAAGTAAACAAGTAAAATTGACTTTATATTTTATTTAGCCCAATATATCCAAAATGTTATCGTCTAACATGGTGTTCATATAATAAAATTATTAATGAAGCATTATTTTTTGGGGGGGTAGTAAGTCTTTGAAAGTCAATGTGTATCTGATACTTACATCTTATCTCAATCCAGACTAGCCACATTTCCAGTACTAAGTAGCTACATATGGCTAGTGACTGTTGTACTGGATAGCATAGCCCTCTACCGTGTTAGTACTTAAGGGATGAATGCACAAATGAACAAGTAGATGAATGAATGTGTCCTATACCTGGTCCGTTTTTCTTCATATTGGAGAGGGATAATAAAATTGTCTTAAAAAACAACTAGGAGAAACTGCTTAATAGCAGTTTGCCTCATTTCTAGCATTTCTGATCCCTCCAGAAGTTGCATAGGCCTAAGGGAGATGAAAACCATGGGTTTTGAAATTTATGGCTATATGAAAGTGGTCCATTCTCCTAAGTGGTCCATACTGGGAAAAAACAAGGGAGCAAGAGGGAAGAACTTGGTAATTCAATTCTCCAGATTAGAACTTAGAAGTTAAATGATTTGGAACCTCAGAAGAGTCTCAGATGGAAGTATAATTAAATTACTTCACTCTTTTATTTTAGCTTGTTTTCTAGGATAAAGTCTGATTAAATTGATTTACTTTTCAAGTGGTATTCAAAATTAATCGTTAATTGCAAATCTTCCTACCACATTCCTTTATCATAAGGACATCTATTATATTCCACCTGAAAAAATATCAGAACCCTCTATCCCACCTTTACAAGTGATATGTATCTTTTTCTTTCAAAATGTGAGCTATGAAACTCATTGTATTTTTCTTTTGCTTGATATCAGGTTTCTCATGGCTAAATATTGAAACTGAAACTGGGCACGGTGGCGCACGCCTATAATCCCAGCACTTTGGGAGGCTGAGAGGAGAATCGTGAGTTCAAAGCCAGCCTCAGCAATGGTGAGGTGCTAAGCAACTCAGTGAGACCCTGTCTCTAAATAAAACACAAAAATAGGGCTGGGGATGTGGCTCAGTGGTTAAGTATCCCTGAGTTCAATCCCCGGTACCAAAAAAAAAAAAAAAGTTGAAACTGATTCTACCAGCTTTTCTCAGTCTGATATAGCCCTAGATACCAATAAGGGCTATGTAGGAACCTCATATCTCTTCATAGTAATATAATCAGGGCATGTATTCACTCATACAGAGTATTAAGCCAGCAGGCATGGTGTGTTAGCCTAGTAACCCCAAGGATGAATACAGTATGGTTTTCTGTACTTGTTTTTCAAATAAATTGACATTGTGATAAAATCTGAAGAAACTAGGAAGACTTCTACTTACCCCTCCAAGGATTGTAAATTTTGTGGTTTCTGGTATGAGTGCCAAAACAGATACGATGACCATGAATAATGTTGTTACCATCGAATTGATAATATCCTGAAAACACAGAGTAGGATAAAGAACAGCTTTACAAAAGGACCACCAAAGTATTTATTCAAAAGAAAGCTAGAAGAGGTTTGATTGTGGGGGCGGGTAGGACACTTAGGAAGAAAGTTCTCATTTGCAGGAAATATCAAAGGATAGGGGTGTAGCTCAGTGTAGAAGCCTTGCCTAGCAGGTACAAGACTGGGTGGTGTGACACCCAGCACTACAGAAAAAGACAAAAAACAAAAAGAGACAAGTCCACCAAGCAACAACAAAAGGGTCAGCTCCCTAAAGAATTTGAAAATTACACTTTATTACATTTATTTAGCATACAACTCTTAGAAAGCCAAAGTGCTACACTAAATGACACCTATATAGTATTTGGTCTACAATGCCACCTAGTGGTTCTCTTTACCTATAATCCATCAAACATTTAACCACTTGAGCATTTCTTTCTTTTTGACATAACATAAATGTAGTTGGAAGAACACATCTGGTTAGGAAGGTATAAGATGTATTATAGTTTTAGGGTAGGATGGGTGGGTACTCTGGGAAGTCATAATGCTCACTTTTAATAATGTAAGAGGATATGTGAAGTAGTCTACATTGTGTATCAAACAACTGTTACTAAAATGAAACTAATAAAACTAAAAATAGGAAATACTTAGGAGAAAGTGGTAATTTTCAGGATGAACCCTATACGCATCTGTATACAATGGCGGTCAATGATATTGCCTTATATAGCTCACTCATTTAATAACTTGTCCAAATGAAGCATTTTTCATTCTTGACTGTGGTTTTAAGAAGTGCAGTTTAGCGGGGCATGGTGGTACCTGACTAATCTCAGTGATTCAGAAGGCCTGAGGCACAAGGATTTCAAGTTCAAGGTCAGCCTTGTCAACTTAGCAAGACCCTGTCTCAAAATTAAAAAAATTAAAAGGGCTGGGATCTAGCTCAGTGGTAGAGGGCTCCTGGATTCAATCTCCAGTACAGACCAAAAATAAATAAATAAATAATAAAAAAATAAAGCCATTTACATTTTTTTAAAATATTTTTTAGTTATAAATGGACACAGTGTCTTTTTGTTTTACTTATTTTTATGTGGTTCTGAGGATTGAACTCAGTGCCTCACACATGCGAGGCAAGCGCTCTGCCACTGAACCACAACCTCAGCCCCCCATTTACATTTTTGAATGGATATGTAGTGTGGGTAATATGGGTAAGTACACTGTCTTTATTCTGGAACAATTTATGTATGTTTGCAGATAAGCAGGCAGGAGGGAATCAAGACAGGAATACTAAATGTCAAAACTTATAACTTAGAGAAGTATTTATTCAAAAGAAAGCTAGAAGAGGTTTGATGGGGAGGTGGGTAGGACACTTAGGAAGAAAGTTCTCATTTGCAGGAAATATCAAAACTGGCTAACCTAGGTTAACTTTCCTCTGTGCTGAATATTTTGCTTTGATTCACTACTTCACATCACTACTTCAGCCTGGTTGCCCTGCCTCCTGTGGACAGTTTGGTCTCTATATAAATGGCTTTTGGATAAAAGTGGTGTTCTAGGGAGTGCAGAGAACCATAGGAAAAAAATATTTTTTAGTTATAAAAATATTTTTTAGTTATACATGGACACAGTGTCTTTATTTTTGTTTTACTTAATAGGAAAAAAGTGGTACGCCTGCCCCAGAACATCAATGATCCTTAACGGAAATTAAAAATATTTCATATTAAAAAATGAAAAATCAATATGCCATGAAGTAGAACGTAACTTAATTACAAAAATAGAGATTTCACAGAATTTTGAGCCTCAAAGGCCTCACTTGGTATGCTCTCTGTTATGGGGCACTTGAGGGGAACAGAGGAGGCCTGCTCTACAGATTGTGTCAGGGATTACAACTGTGGGACAGTAACAAATCCAAGTGCAGATGACCAACCCTTCGCCTAATCATGAAAGGCACAAGTACTTAGAAGTTGCCTTTTCCCCACTCACAGGTTACCTGGAATCTTCAGCCAGCGAGGCCTTCACTTGAGTTGCGCTCAAAGAGCTCCTGGCAAATTCTCGCTGTGTTCTGCCTCTCTTCCCACTGCAGGGACCTCATTCTGTTCCTAAACGTTCTTTGTCCCTGGCCAAACAGCCGACACTCAACGGTGGCCTCAGTGGTCACAGCTGTTTCTTTCCTTCCCTGTTCTGTCCCACAACTTGTGGCAAACTGCTCTGGAGAAGGCCTTTTGGGGCCTCTTTATTAATAGAGCCAGTGAATGAATATGAATATATGTATATTTCAGCATCTATCTTCCTTTCTTTGTGACCTTTCTTCTTGAAATGCTTTTCCATCTTGGCTTCGGTGACATTGTCTCCCTCGGGTCCCTTACTGCCTTTCCCTGACCACTCCTCACCACAAGTGTTGATTTCCCAGTTTTACCTTCAGCTCCCTCCACTCTCTCTCTAGGCCCACATGGCCAGGCCAAGCTCACTTACCCTCACCAGTCACTGCACCAAACCCCAGCTGCAGTCTCTCCCTCTAAACTTCAGGCCTCGAGTGAACACTGCCCTCTAAGTCTCCCATAAACAACTAAAATCTAACATTTCTTAACCCAAACTCTTTGCATACTGCTTTCTCCCACCCTTCCTTAGGCCTGTTTTTCCTCTCAATATCCTCTCCATGTAGTTATCTAGACAACAGGTATTCCAACTAGTTCCCCCATCCTATCAGTTCCACCTCATGAACACATCTTTTCTTTCTAGGTACAGTTGCAACTTTAGTTCATGCCTTTATCATTCTCATGCCTGGACTATGATGACAGACTTTTAAATGGTCTCTGAGAACCACCTCTAGTTTTTTTCCTCTTCAAGTCATTACAGACACTGCCACCAGTGTCTACAATGGTAACCTGTAAACTTGTCATATCCCTCTACTTAAAAATCTTCAAAAGCTCCCAATAGCCTTTCAGTTAAAGCCCAGGGCACAGAAACCCTTGCATGCTCTGACTCCATACAGCCTCAAGCCTCCCCCTCTGCCCCCTTTCTTGTTTGATACCTTTGCCATTCAGAGCTGCCTGGAGGTCCTGGAGGGCGTGCTTTCTCCACCCAGACTCTCACATATGCTACTGCTCCCGAGAAAGCCCTTTCCCTTCTGTCACTCTGCTGCTAACCACTTTGGCTTGGGCAGTCTTTCCTCAGGAGCCTGTTGTGATTGTCTTCTGGCTGGATGCTTCCACACTATCCTGTATGTGTGTGGACCAAGCCCTGAGTCACTGAATTCTCATCTATCTTGCTTTCTGGCTATACTGAAAGTTGCTCAAGTGCAAGGTTTGTGTTTTGTTTTATCAGAGAACAGAGTAAAAACTCTGAGATGAGCAGATGCTTATCATTTGTTGAATAAACAATTTCATTAGGTCAAGATCAGAGAGAAACCTGGGATTCATAATGCAATAGTCACTTAATTAGCCATAATTTGTTATTTCTAAGCAATTACAACACTGGCAAAGTTTAATTCTGAGACTCAGAGACTACTAAGCCACTCCTTCAGTGTATTCTGTTAAATTTGGGGCTCTAATTTTATTAGTGGGACATGTAAGAAGCTCCATAAACTTATTGCATTTGGAGAAAAATGCTAAAATGTGTCAGTTTTATTAACTCTGGATAAGCAGAGCAGGAAGACTGACTATTCGACTTTTAAGCAAATGTGGACCAGTGTTCCCTATCTCCTTGAAGAAATCCTTAGAATGATCTAGCTTACTTTTTCTGCTACTGAGGGCCATCTACGAAAGGATTTGTAATCTCCTTTCCTAGACTTCCTTCCAATCAGGTTCAGCTTAGAAGTGCAGATCAAGTGGGAGTTTTGAGAGGGGCTATGAAGAGCCTATCTATTTCCCAGCTTTCCTTTTTTGGGACTTCTTTAGTTTGTGATTAGCCTGAAATTCTCATCATTAGCCTTCAAAGGTGGTTCCAAAAGGTACCCTTTATAGTCAGAGAATAACCCTAAAGTCCTCTCTCCTCAAAGTGAGTTACCAGCTTGGATATAAGCACTCTGAAACCCAAGAGGCCAAGTACAGCAGAGAAAGACATGACAGCTACTAGTCCAGCCAAAGATGGGAAGGGCATTAAAGACTGTAAACATTTTTAAATCCCATAGATGTTTTCAAGCAAGATAACACTGTATTTTACTTAGCTTCCCCAAATAGATTGATTTTTCATTTAGTGACCAGGGACGAACAAGGATAGATATTATGTACCTGCTCTCATCTCTCTCTCTCAATTTTGAGGCCACATGAGCATGCAGTTAAAAGTGAGGTAAAGATTAAGAATGCTGTATAATTTTATTAACATGATCCTAAATTTAAATTTCTTTCAAAGATCCATACTTGAGTGAATTCTCTTAAAAGAAAGGTCAGCCACATCTACTGGTAGATGGAACACAGAGGAAAATTTTTTATATTCTGTGGCAGCCCAGGATCTGGAGACCCTCCCACAAGGACAATACAGAGCACGTGAGCAGTGAGTACAGTTCCTCCTTAGGTCTATCAGAGACCATCTAAAGGTATAAGAGAAGCAAGCAACAGAGTTTACCAAAATATGTCACTGTGGCAGAAAAAGTAATTAAATCTTAAGGATGAAACTGAACACTTACAAGCAAAGGCCAAAATAACCATTTCATCAGTCGATCAAGTCTAAATATATATAAAATTATGAAAAATAAAATAACGGTGACTTCAAATCCAGTTATAACAATGTATGGTTCAGGGGCTTGTGCGATGATAAAAAAGGTCATAGATGTTGTAGTTAGTACCTAGGAGAAAAACAAACAAACCAACCATGCTTTATTCAATGATTTTTCAATATAGTTTAAGCTGTAAAAGTGATCATTTCTATAATGATCAAATAAATAGATTTCTGTCATATATACATACATATAAGAGGCATAACTAAAATGTATGAATACTGACCTTGTGTTTTAGAGGATTAGGGGTGCCCCTCTGTTTTAAGTAATTACTCCATTTAATTTTTTTTTTTGCAGTACTGGGTAATTACACCCAGGGGCTCTTTACCACTGAACTACACCCTCAACTCCTTTTTCCAATTTTAAGACAGGGTCTCACTAAGTTGCTGAGGCTGGCTTTGAACTTTCTATCCTTCTGCCTCAGTGTCCTGAGTCACTGGGATTGTAGGCATGCACCACGGCACCCGGCTTCACTTGTACTTCTGGTATAAGTGCCCTCCTCTCCTAGTTCCTTTCCTTATTATCCTATAAATGTATGTTAAATTGTGTTTTCCTAAAATAAATACACACACCCTTTTCTTTTATCCTGTTCCCCACAGAAATCTGTTTTTTTTTTGAATTTTTTTTTTAGTTATAGATAGACTCATTATCTTTATTTTGTTTATTTTATTTTTATGTGGTGGAGGATCGAACCCAGTGCCTCACATGTGCGAGGCAAGCACTCTGCCACTGAGCCACAACCCCAGCCTCCCTGTTCTGTTTTCTAATTCTTGTTTTGCTTCTCAAAAATGTCTGTGTACTGGCTCTTTATAATTCCTTATTATTCACTCATCATTCCTTAACTTTTGGCAATCTGGAATCTTCTTCAAACTTAAGTTGAATGTTGCCATGAAAAATACCAGTGAGGGAGTTGAAAACATGTTGCTAGAGAAAAAACATTTTGATGTTTAATGGCTCTACTACTAAAAGTAAATTTTCACATCATTTCTCTCACTAAACACAATGCCAACAGAATTAAAGACATTTTAAGTGTGGAGAAAAACACCCCTGAAGATAATTAATCTAATTCAATTTTTTCATTTCCAAAGGAAGATAGAGAATATGGCAATATTAGGTGAATTATTAAAGGAAAAGAGTTGGTAGGTTCCAGGGAGTCCTGTCAATGCCATCAAGTTCTTAGGAAACAGAGCTTTATTCAAAGTCTCTGTGTTTTTAGAAGTGGTTTAGTCAAGAGTCTTCCCTGGTTAAATGTTTATAATACCCTTCCAGATGGTACCATCTACACATTCTTTTTAAGTCTACATAGGCTACTACTTATTCATAATTCTTTCAATTACTTTATTAGTGCAAAAGTATCCAATCTTTGAATTTCTAAATTGGTTAGTTTGACTACCAATAACTACTCATTAAACTACTTCATTCTTTTTTTTTTAAATATTTTTTTAGTTGTAGATGGACACAATATCTTTATCTTATTTCTTTTTTATGTGGTGCTGAGGATCGAACCCAGTGCCTCACATCTGCAAGGCAAGCGCTCTACCACTGAGCTACCATCCCAGCCCAAATTACTTCATTCTTTACAATTACTTTTAGCAATGTGTCATCTCAAATGAATTCATGGATTATAAAAATCAAGGTCAAGTCTGATGTGGTGGCGCATGCCTGTAATCCTAGTGACTAGGGAGGCTGAGTCAGGAGAAGTTTGAGGCTAGCTTGAGCAACTCAGCAAGACCCTGTTTCAAAATAAAAAAGGGTTGGGGATGTAGCTCACTGGTAGAGAGCTCCTGGTTTCAATCTCCAATACTGCTATAAATAAACAAGTAAATAAAATCAAGCCTCATTTTTTTTTCAGTCTCCATCCTCTGCAGCCTTTTTTTTTTTTTTTTTATCATGGTTATTGGCACTGGTGATTATTCCACTTTCTTACAATTTCCCATGATTTCTGTCCCACTAGGTTCTCCCTTGATGCACCTTTCCTAAACTTCTAGTTTTTGTTTCCAGTTATCTTTTAAATACCCCACTCACTTCTCAAACATCTCTTCAGTATTCTATGAAAACCGACTTTGTTATCATTGATTTCAAAAGTACTAAATTTAATAAATGCTTTCTCTCTCTCTCTTTGGTGTTACTGGGGACTGAATCCAGGGCCTACTTCTCTGTTCATCTGGCTCCCAGGTCACCTTCCCTTGTTCTTGTATCTCCTACAACTGTTTTCTCTTGGCAGGCTCCTCCCTTTTTACCCATCTCTTTAAAATACTGACATTCCTCTAGATTGGTCCACATCCCACTCTGTGAATCTAGGTCCCTATCCCTGGTAGAACCCCCACAATTCACACTTAGATATTCTGAAACCCCAACCAGATTAACAGGAATCTTAAATTCACCAAAACTGAACTCATTTTGCCTCTCCTCCTCTATTCATCACCTCGGTTGGTGGTACTACAATCTACTTCACTATTCACCTAGGAACCTAAGATCCTGCTCCTATTCCTCACATCTGAGCTGACTTCATGCCTAAACCTGTTTGTCACTCACATCCTTACAACTACTGCTCTTCAGCATCGTTTCCTTGAACTACCATGACAAAGATGCTATAGTAAAATTTCTAAAATGCAAATGTATATGTATTTCTTCATCTACTTAAAATCCTTCAACAGCTCTCTATGGTCTTTAGAACACAGCCTACCTCTCATGATCTACTTCTCAAGGTCTTCTATGATTTAGCTTCTGTCTACTTTTCTAGCAGACTTGTCTTACAACTTATCCACAAGATAATCCAAATTTTACTTCTGGGTCCTCACTTTACTTGAATTAATATCAGTATTTGATGCAGCTGATCATGTCTTCCCGAGAGTGTGTTCACTTAGCTTCCAGGACACCATACTCTTGGGTTTTACTACCTACCTCCGCCAACTGCTCCCTCTAGTACTTCCTTGCTAGTTTCTCCTCTCCTCTCTGACCTCTGAATATTGTAATGTTTCAGGGCTCAATCCACAGTCTTCTTTTTCTGCTCTATCTATGCTTCTATTTTGATGATTTCATTAGTCTTGTGGCTTTAAATACTTTTATTTCTGAAGCCTGACCTTTCTACCAAAATCGTCTTGTTTATTCCAACTCCCTAGTCAATATTTCCGCTTGGATGTCTAATAGGTATCTCGAATTTAACAATGAAATCCAAAATGGAACTTCTGGTCCTCCTCTCACATATGATTCACCCATAGGCTTTCTGATCTCAGCAGATGACAACCGAATCCAGTTGCTTAAGCAGAAAACTTTGGTATTATCTTGGATTCTTCTCTTTCTCCTACTCCATGTCTAGTTCATCAGCAAATCTTGCTGGTGCTACTTTCAAAATATATGTTGAGCATCCCTAATCTGAAAATCTAAAATGCTCCAAAATCCAAAACTTTTTGAGTTGCTAATGTGACTTCCACAAGTGGAAAATCGCACACCTGACCTCTGATGATGTGCACAGACTTGGCTTCAAACACAAAATTATTAAAACTATTATATAAAATTAACTTCAGGCTATGCATATAAGGTACATGAAACAAATGAATTTTGTGTTTAGACTTGGGTCCCTTCCCCAAGATATCACATTACATATACATAAATATGAAGATCTGAAACTCTTCTGGTCTCAAGCATTTGGGGTAAAGGTTACTCAACTTGTATATCTCAAGTGTGACTACATTTTTTTTTTTTGATACTGGGGATTAAACCTAGGGGTGTTTACCACTGAGCCACATCCCCAGCCCTTTTTTAATGCCTTTTATTTAGACACAGGATCTTTCTGAGTTAATTAGGGCCTTGGTAAGTTGCTGAGGCTCGCTTTGAACTCCCAGTCCTCCTGCCTCAGCCTCCAGAGTTGCTGAGATTATAGGCATGCACCACCAGGCCTGGCTCAAATGTGACTGCTTCTTACTACCCACTCGGCTACCCCCAGCCACCAAGTGGCTGAGTCACCATCATCTCTTGAGCAGAATACCACAATAGCTTTAAATAGCATCCTTGGTTCTATCTTCACCCTAGAGCAACCCCCTCCTGTCCCTTCCCATCAAACTATTTATTGTTAGTATACTTGAAAAAAATGAGTCAAATTATATACTCCCTTACTCAAAACCTTCTCATCTCCATTGTGTTTCTCTCACTCATTCCACTTAAGGGACACTGGTTACCTTGCTCAATCTTGACCCCTTTAGGCACATTTTTGCCATAGGGCCATTACTGGATTTTCTTCTAACTTAAACATAACTTCTCCATATAACTCCCTCAACTCTCTGATGTCACCTCAAAAAGGACTAATTTATTACTGTAAACTTCCTTTTTGAACTTCCCCTCCCTTACCCATGTCCTCCCTTACCCAGCTTTATTTTCTCTTGTTCCATAGCACTTATCACCTCTGAGAATACCACATAATTAATTTATTGTGTTTGTCTCCCTGGCTCTTCTACCCCAATATGTAAACTCCATGAAGATAGGGATCTTTTGCTTTGTTCACTGAAACCTCTCAAGGGCCAGGAACAGTGCCTGACAGATGTTATGCATTCAATAAATATTTGTTGAATGATTAAATAAGGCAACATTCAAAACTTCTTATAGTTTGCTGTATAAATCATGATTTTTTCCCCTCCATGCCTTGGTGGCTCTTAGACCCCACTCTAAGTTTCTTTATGAAGAGTTCCCTAATACATCTCTTTATTTCCTTGGTTAGATGTCTTACCTTTGTGTACACTATCTCTACCCTTCCTCTCTTACAGTTATTTGCTTCTGTGTTTGTCTCTTTGACTAAATTGAAGAATTGTAAGAGTCAGGGACTTGTCTTGGTACATCTTTGTTGTTCCTGGTGTTACCCCAGAACTTGCAGTATGTGCAAATATTCAGATAGTTTGTTTAAGAAAGTAATGTCAGGGCTGGGGCTATAGCTCAGAGCGCTTGACTAGCATGCGTGAAGCACTGGGTTCGATCCTCAGCACCACATACAAACAATAAATGAATAAAATAAAGATCCATCAACAACTAAAAAAATATTTAAAAAAAAGTAATGGCAAAAACTAAACTTTTATCATGAAACTTGTTCCTCTTCCAGTGTTCTAGAGCTTTTGGTATCTAGCACAAAACTCCAGATCTTCAGGTCACTTTTCACCTGATTATTTACTCCTAACCAAAGGTCTGTCTGTCTTTCTCTCTCTCTCTCTCACACACACACACACTCTTTCTCTCTCTTTATTTACTCCAGTGTAGTTTCCTAAACTTCTCATGTGCATCCTAATTCATATTATAATATAGGTATTTCTCAGAATCTCAGATTTTTGGTGTGGGAAGGATCTCATATACAATTTGTTCTACTCACTTACCTGAAGTTTGAATCTTTTTTTTTTAAGATTTTTTTAAAAAATATTTTTTAGTTATACATGGACACAGTGTCTTTATTTGGTTTACTTATTTTTATGTAGTGCTGAGGATGGAACCCAGTGCCTCATATGTGGGAGGCAAGCACTCTGCCACTGAGCCACAGCCTCAGCCCCTGAAGTTTGAATCTTTACAACATCCTTCCCAAGCACCCCTCTGTGCATATTACTTTTTTTTTTTTTTTTTTGGTACTGGAGATTGAACTCAAGGGCACTCGACCACCGAGCCACATCCCCAGCCCTATTTTGTGTTTTATGTAGAGACAGGGTCTCACTGAGTTGCTTAGTGCCTCACTGTTGCTGAGGCTGACTTTGAACTCGTGATTCTCCTGTCTCAGCCTCCCTAAGTACTGGGATTACAGGCTTGAGCCACCGTGCCCGGCTCTGTGCATATTACTTTTGTGCCCAGGAATGGACTGCCTTCCCAAGTGGCCATTTAACTTTCAGACCTTTACCCAGTATGAAATTCTTTCTTATGCGCAATTGCTTCCCTGTAACTTTTAACTATATCAACCTCCTCTCCCATGTTAACTCTTTAAAAGTTAAAACAATGTTTTTTCCTCTCCCTTGAGTTTTCTAGAATTCCTTCAACTAAGATCACTTCCACTTTTCTAACTAGCCCAGCCACTCCCAAACCGCTGTCCAGAACTGGCTGCAATGCTCCTGGTAAACATGAAGCCCTAAAACAGGCAAGTTCCCTTTTTGTCCTTGCTCTGGACTGTATCAGCCTTGCGTTTCGTCACATCAACTGTCTGACTTATAGTAAGTAACCTCAGCATCTACTAATACTTCTAGATCTTTCTGATCTTGTTGGCTTCCGAGTTGTACAGCTATGACTGCATTCTGGTCACCTGAACTGCAGGCTTGGGGGTCCAAGTGCAGGCCATTCAGATAGGTCTGCGGACTTTGTTTAATGATTTTATCCCTAAACCCTCTCAGGAGAGGGCGGTGCTCTATTGACTTTTTTCCACCTAGGGGGCAGAGCAAAATGCTTGTGGGGAAGCCTTGATAAAAACAAGGTTGACAGAGCAAATGTGGCATTCCACTGCACACTTTTTTTTCCCTTGGTACTGGAGATTGAACTCAGGGGCACTCGACCACTGAGCCACATCCCCAGCCCTATTTTGTGTTTTATGTAGATACAGGGTCTCGCTGAGTTGCTTAGCGCCTCGCCATTGCTGAGGTTGGCTTTGAACTTGTGATTCTCCTGTCTCAGCCTCCCTAAGTGCTGGGATTACAGGCGTGCGCCACCACACCCGGCTCCGCTGCACACTTAAAGACCATTCTTCCGGCCCTTAAGCACTCTTGCTAACTCACTTCGCCCCGCGCCCTGTCCCAGCCTTGTCCCTCACCAGCCGCAGCATCTTCACGTGGCCTTTCACGCTGCAGCAAAAGGGGCGATGTTTTGGTTTCATTTTCACGGTCTCCATTGCTCCAGCAGACTTGACAGCTGCACTTCTTTGAGCCTTCTTCGCAGCGCCCCACCCTGCCAAGCTTCCAGCTGAGGACTTTAACTGCCACCGCCCCACGGAGCTTTCCGCCCTAGCGCGCGCGTGCGCAGGGCGCGGGGACCCGCGCTCGTGCGCATGCGCCCCACGGGAGGCTCTGGCTCCTTCCGGTGTACCCCAGCACAAATGCCGATCTAGGGGTGCAACAGAGTGGGTCGACCTCCTGTTAGCCCGCTTCCTGCTGCCTGTTACTAAGGACCACAGCTCTCCCCAGGAGCTTTCCTGTCCGGCGGCGCTCGCAGGGTTAGGATAGGGGACAGGCAAGGGAGGGTGACCCAGGAATGACTGCTCTGCCTCGGCAGACCCTGGGCATCTTAAATGCCACCTCCTTAGAGAAGATTTCCCTTGATCACCCTGTCTAGAGTGGACACCGTCACTCTCTCCTCAGCCTTAATCTTTAGCTGATATCGTAAGACTGAGTCCTGTGATGAAAGATTGATTAATGTGTACCGAGGTACAGTTCGGAGAAAGAAGTTCTGGTGTTCTTTTGCACCGTATGGTGACTCTAAAGAATGATAATGTATTATTTCACTTAAAACTAAGAAGCTCGAAGAAAGGGTTTTGAATGTTTTCACCACAAAGAAGTGATAAATGTTTAAGGAGATAAATCTACCCTAATTTGAATACCACATAATGTATACATGTATTGAAACATCAAATGGTACCTGGTAAATAGGTACAATTTTTATGTATTAGTTAAAAAATAATATAAATTTCACAAAAGTAAGGACTTTTCTGTGTCTCTCCCTGCAGGGTCTGGCACACAGTAGCTGTACAATATGTGTAGCCTGAACTAATGGCCTGGATTTCATACCCTATCTCTGTCCCCAGGGCATCAGTCTAGGTGTGTAAAAGTTCTGCATAGTTTTCCTTTTGCCTCACATTGATGCTAGTGTTTCCATACCTAGAACAGCCTTAGGTCCTTAAGATACCCCATATTTTCCATAAGTGCTCCAATGAAGCCAATGATGTCATTCACAAAAATATTGACCCTAATCTTTAAGTTTATTTACAGAGAGTACATCTGCACTTGCTAGGTGTGTGGCAGACAGGCAGGACACATAAGATGGGATTTTGGTTTTATTGTCACAGATCTAGAGGCTAAGACTGAAAATAATTTCTTTCTCCCTGCCCAAGAGTGACTACCATATCCTGTACTTGGGAGAGGGGGAAAACTATCCACCCACTGAAATTTTCATATAGTCTAGGGAGGCAACAGTTGGGGTTACTGGGTTTGGGCCAGTCAAATTATAATACCTTGTCTAGGGCTGGGGATGTATTGCAGTGGTAAAATGCTTGTCTAACATGCATGCAGTTCAATCCCTAGCACCACAAAACAAACATCACCTACTGTACCCCAAAGCCGGGCTGAATTTTTGTTACCTGACTATAGGTGGGATTTACAGTTTTCCTCCCTATACCCGTTTGTCCAGTTGGAATACTGGTTGTGCCTTCCTGAGGGATCTAGCACATTTATTATCCTGAATTCCGGCTCCCCTGCCCTCCCCTCCACTTTTATCCGATGCTGGATATCAAATCCAGCTCCATTTTGCCCAATTCTCCAATAACGAATTCGGACAGTGGGTGAGACAGTATCTACCTGCAGGGTTGTTGGACAGGAAAACCTGACGTGAATAGGTACGTGGCAGGTGTGGATGGCGTGGGCGTCCAGAAAGTAATCTGCAGTAATTCACAAACCAATCGGTCCCTGGGTGCATCCAAGTCATGGGTGCATCCCGCTAGCTGCGAACCCCTCACCTCGGACTTTTCCCTTTCGCCGAGACGGTGAAATGCGACCCGGTCTCTTTAAGGGCTGCCCGGCAGGCGCCCGAGCGGGCGGGGGAGGGGGCGCACGACGCGCCAGGCTGGGCCACGCTCGCAGACTGGCCCTGGAAGGAAACCGGAGCCGCTGCGTCCGCACGCCGGACCATGCTGCTGAGGCCGCTGCGGGGCTGGGCCGCCCGGGTGCTGCGCAGCGCGGGGTCTGGGGGCGCCGGGAGCCCCGCCTCGGGCGCTTGGCCGCGGGGGGCGCAGAGACGCGCCTGGCCTCCGGGTAACTTGCGCCTTTGCTCCACCTGGGTGGCGTCACACTGCGGCTCCCGAACGCCCTCCTCCCAGGCGCGGGACTTCCCCGGGGCCTTGGCGAAGGGCAGGGGCGGTCATTAGCCGGCACCTGGTCGCGAGCCGGCGGCGAGCGGGTGGGGCCGCAAAGCGCTGGGCGCGTCGCGGCTCCCGGATAGGGAGTGGGGCTCTAAAGAGCCGGAAGGACGCCAACCCCAGGGGCGGGGGCCTTCCTGAACATTCCGCCCTAGCTGGGACCCTCCACCTGGTGCGGTTCTTTGGGCCCTCGGCGGACGCAGGCGCCCGCAGGTGGTGTGTGGGGTTAGGCTCCCGGCGCCCTCCACCCTCGCTGGCAGTGGTGACCTTCTCCTTCCGAAATGGGAGCCACCTCTAAGGCCAGCTGTGGCGTCGCTGGACTCGGCTGTTGAGAGGCGACCTCACACCTCCTGTAAGGCCGATGGGTGGAACTAGTCCTGGGGTTCCTGCCCGAAACCAAAACCCTGCGCGGGCTCTTACCGAACGCCGAGTGCAAGTCGCTCTGCGTTTTCATTTGGCGGACACGGATCTGTGAAGATCCCAAATATAAAATGAGTGGAAAAATGGAAAGTGTAATATACTAAGTGAAAGAACCTGATCATACTTGGAGCCCGGATGTGCTTACAGGACCCAGGGAGCTGCTGCAGTGTCGCAAGCCTCTAGGCCCTAGTGCCTTGTCTCCACTCACCCAGCGAAGGGTCCAAGAATGGAAAATATTTTTAGGCCAGGGAGCAAACATAAAAATTACTGTGGTTGTCGCCATTTAGCAAATTAGTGCAGAGAAAAGTGAGTTATTTAAAAATGAAGTGAGTTTAAAAATTGATTTTCTTTCTTTTGTAGATAGAGAAAACGAAAAAGAGAAAAAATCAGTGGTAAGTTCCTCTTTTGTGTGCACTCGCTATCATAGGATAATTCTTATTTTTGAGGAGGGGAGTGGAGGAATATGTGCACATAGTAAATAATCGAAATATCAAACGACTTCCAGGGGTAAGAGCACTGTTCCCCTTCTTGGGCCTCAGAACCCCTCAGAGGCCACCTCTGTAACCAGTTTCTTGTATGTTCCTCCTTAGAGTCTACACAGGTAGGAGCATATTCTTTAGGTAGATTTGGACTGCAGCTTGAGGACTGATTTTAAAAGTATTGAAAAATGGTCATCCTGTGTGGGGGATGTCATTTCACTGTGGCTTGGGCAGCCCAGATGTGAGAGAAAGATCTGCTGACCACCTCCTTCAAATTGTCTAGTGTTGAGTAGGGTGGGTGAAGAGGGAATCAGAGAGAATCCATGAGGGTCCACAGGTATGGGCTGAGTCATTCAGGTGTCCTGACTCTGGAGTGGTCTGGGGCTGGTGTGTGGTTGAAGGTCAAAGGAAGCTCAGGTTAGACATATCTGTAGGGATATTGGGTTCTTCAACCGTCTGGAGTCAGGGACAATGTTTTGGTCACCATCCATCCAGGGGCTCAATTTCTTAGGGCAGCTGGAAGTCAGTAGCTTCTGTAGCTGGGGAAGGTGTGGCTTGGTTAGTGGTGGCATAAGTATGTTGGCCAGGCTCTGCAGAGGCTGGAAGGTGTGGGCAGGCCCTTGGCATACTCAGGATGATGGAGAGGGCATGAGAAAGAGTGACATTGCAGGGAGGGGGCTGTTGATTGAAATGCTTGAGATTTATGAAAGTTTGATGGAATTATAGGAGGGAGTGAGGTATGGCAGTGGGCTCTATAGAAAGGGAGAGGAATATGAAGTTGGGCTGGATGGGAATTCATGTGTTATTGTTAATTATTCAGCTCTGGACATGTACCAAGTGCTTTCAGGTGTCTTTTT
Source organism: Geosciurus inauris (assembly GCA_004024805.1). Taxonomy (NCBI): domain Eukaryota; kingdom Metazoa; phylum Chordata; class Mammalia; order Rodentia; family Sciuridae; genus Geosciurus; species Geosciurus inauris. Next base: position 35,330 of record PVHX01010889.1, read on the forward strand.
TTTTTTTTTTTTTTTTGGTACTGGGGATTGAACTCAGAGATACTCGACCACTGAGCCACATCCCCAGCCCTATTTTGTGTTTTATGTAGAGACAGGGTCTCACTGAGTTGCTTAGCACCTCACCATTGCTGAGGCTGGCTTTGAACTCACGATTCTCCTGTCTCAGCCTCCCTAAGTGCTGGGATTACAGGCTTGAGCCACCGTGCCCGGCTTTTCAGGTGTCTTATATGCCCCCCAGATACACAGTAGTGCATCCATAGAAAGTTTTATCCTATAACCATTCAAGTCTTGTGAGGTCCTGTGTGGGAGGCACTGAATGTGGAGGTAGGCACCAAACAACCCATGTCATTAGGGAGCCTGAGCTGTCTGATGGGGGCTACTCAGTAAATAGGACAGTGGTGGATCTAGAGCAGCAGTGAGTCTGGGGACTATGAGGAAGCAGACAGGGGGCTGATGACTAAGCCTTAGGAAACCTTGATGCCTCTAGATGGAGGAGAAGGGACTGCAGGTGCACCTGACCAAAGGAAGAGAACCATGTAGAGACTGGGATAGACCCCAATACCTACAGCCACTGAAAGATTTTATCCCCATTTTAATCTGTTTTATGCTGCTATAATAGAATACCACAGACCGGGTACCTTCTAATGAACAGAAATTTATTTGACTCATGGTTTTGAAGACTGGAAAGTTCAAAATAGAGGAGCCAGCATCTGGTGAGGGCTTTCTTATGCCAGGTGTGTGTCATCCCATGGTGGAGAGGATGGTGGAGAAGAGAAAGACCCAATGCATTTTTTCATCAGGAACCCATTCCTGTGATAAATAACCCACTCTTGCAGTAAGGCCATTAATCCATTCTGTAAGGCAGTCCTCATGACCTAATCAACTCTTTTTTTCTTTTTAAATATTTTTTTAGATGTTGATGGACCTTTATTTTATTCATTTATTTATATGTGGTGCTAAGAATCAAAACCAGTGCCTCACACATGCTAGGCAAGTGCTCTACCACTGGGCCACAACTCCAGTCCCATGACCTAATCAACTCTTTTTTTTTTTTTTTTTTTAAATATTTATTTTTTAGTTGTAGGTGGACAGAATATCTTTATTTTATTTTTATGTGGTGCTGAGGATCGAACCCAGTGCCTCCCGTGTGCTAGGCGAGCATGCTACCACTGCGCCATAATCCCAGCCCCCCTAATCAACTCTTAAAGGTCTCACCTCTCAACAGAGTTGTATCGGGGATCAAGTTACCAATATGTGAGCTTTGAGGGATGCATTCAAATCATAGCATCCCTGTGCAACATGATTTGGTTTGCCTCTCAGGAGAGATGGTGGTGACTCTGAGTAGCCCTCTGGGGTGAGGCTGGAGGTAGAGAGGCTGGCATGGAGGTCACTTCAACCAGGAAGAACAGAGGCCTTTAGCTAGGGGTGAGGGAGTTGGGCATTGACTGCAGATGAGTGGGAAGCAGGGCCCATAGGCATTCCTGGTTGATTGGTGTTGCTGGGTAAGAAGAGGTGTTCAGGGTGTGTGTTGGGTAGATGGTACAGCCATCACGCAGCATTATTACAGTATCAAACCATTGAGCACTACAATTTTTATAATAGAACAGTTGGACAGAACTTATTATCCAATAGTAAGATTTAGTAAATCATTATGTGATGGAATATATAAACTGTGAAAAATCATGCTGTTGAAAAAAATATTCATAGTTTGGTGCGATGGTGCATGTTTGTAATCCCAGGGACTGGGGAAGTGGAGGCAGGAAGATTGCAAGTTCAAGGCCAACCTGGGCAACTTAGCGAGACCCTGTTTCAAAATAAAAAGAGCTAGGTTTGCAACTCTTCCACTCCTTGCTTTATATCCAAAAGATTTTTAATCAGCATACTAGAGTGATGCAGCCACATCAATGTTTATAGTAGCTCAATACACAATAGCAACCTATGGAAACAATCTAGATGCCCTTCAACAGGTGAATGATAAAGAAATTGTTGTCTGTATACACAGTGGAGTATTACTCAGCCATAAAGACGAATGATATTATAACATTTGCAAGTCAGTGGATGGACCTGGAGATTATCATGCTAAATGAAATAAGCCAGGTCGAATGTTTTTGCTGATATGTGGAAGCTAACCTACAATAAGGAGGGAGAGGGGAAGAATACATATTCAGTAGATTAGACAAAGGGGAGTGAAGGGAAGGGAGGGGGGATAAGAAAAGGAAAGAGTGAAATTAATCCGAAATAATTTTCCTATGTACTTATATGAATACACCATAGTGAATCGCACCATCATGTACATCCATAAGAATGGGGTCCCAACTAGGATAAGATATATTCCATGCTTGTACAATTATATCAAAATGAATTCTGTCTCATATAACTAAAAAGAACCAATAAAAGAAACTGGAAAAAGAAAAACAAACAAAAACTGGGGTTGTAGCTTAGTGGTAGAGTGCCACTGGGCTCAGTCTCCAGTATTAGAAAAATAATTCAATAAAGCTTTTTTTTTTTTTTTAAAGGACCTAGTTCAGTGTCATTTAATATTCAAAGAACTAAGGGAAGACTGCCCACTTTCACCCCTAACCTCACTATCTCTCATATACCCGCATTGTTAACCATACAACTTTTCTCTTAATAGACTGAGAATTTCAATTTATAATATTTGTTTCTTCTTCCTTAGGGACAGTTTACCCCTCCCCCCCATTTAGATCACACAATGTATTTTCATTCATGTTGATTTCGGTGTGTGTGTATTTTTTTCCTTTTATTTACATAGTAGTTTCCCATTTCTTTTTAACATACATGGAATCACACATTGCTTATTATGATCTTCTGGAACCAGAGCCACTTGGGCCTGTGTCACTAGCAGTGCGTAACTGAGCAGAGCCTTGTCAGAATTTTAGGACAATAAGTTGGAAAGTTTCAACCCAAAGTCTAATTCAGAGAGTCTGGGTACTACCTCATTTTTAACAATCCCCTCTAGGGGCTAGGGGTGTAGCTCAATAGAAGAGCACTTGCCTAGCATTCTTGAGGTCCTAGGTTTGATCCCCAGCACTACAGAAACCAAATGGAAAATCAGCCAGCCAAACAAACAAACAAAAAACCAAGCTCCTTTAGTGCTTTAGAAGCAGGTGCCTGAGGTACACACTGAGTGAGAAACCCTGCTGCAGACCAGTGATGCTCAACTATGCCTGTGCTTAAAACCACCGTGGGAGCTTTAAATGTTACTGAGATCCTAGTCCAGTGCTCAGAGATGGTGGTGTGATTGATCTGGGTTGTGGCTTCCTTGTAGAGATTTTTAAAGCTTCCAGGTGATTGTAACACATTGCCAGGACTGAGAACCACAGCTTCCAACTCCTCCTCCGTCTATTACTTCATCTTTAATATAGCTAGATCCCAGAAGGCTGTCTGTGGCCCCTCCCATTAGTGCCATGATCCCCCCTCCTCAGGTGAGGTTAGTGTGAGCAGGGTGTAGGTTCAAGCTGTTCTTGCCTTCTTCCTTTCTATAAGCCTCAGTTTTCTCTTCCATAAAAAATGTTAGCACATGTTTCTCAGGGTCTGGTCAGGTTAGATGTGATTATGGTGTATGTTTTCTGTCTTAAGGCTTGGCCTATGCCAAAAGTCCTTGTTCTTTTTTCTTCTCCCCTTTCCTAATACTTTATAGGCAGTAACAGTGCTTTTTTTCTGTACAAAGCAGTGAGCTAAGATTTTAGAAAACGTGTTTCCCTACCTCAAAATCATTGATTGACTCTGGTTGAGGAGATAGGACATTTACACGTAAAATCTAACAGTCTGAGGGGTTGACCTAGGCAAGGGCAGATTTGGCTGGGTAGACAAGCTGGGTGTGATCTAAGACCTACTGGAAAGGAGGGTCTGAAAGGACCACTGGAGCCTGCCATTGGAGATAAAGAGGTGGCATTTATTATTGCTAACAGTGGGACTCTGGGGGTTTCTTGAGGAGGGATTTTGGTTTACCTGTGGAAGTCCTGGACTGAACCAATAATGTTCTTCACCTGAGACCTCCCCTAGAAATCATCCCCTAATATTCTTTTAGGCACTCAGTTTCCATCTCTAATGCACCTTTGTCATTTGCCAGATCTGTGTGGAGGGCAATATTGCAAGTGGGAAGACAACATGCCTGGAGTTCTTCTCCAACACGACAGACATCGAGGTGAGGCATCCATACCGAGTTCCAAGGAGCATGAAAAGCCTTGATAGGATAATTTGTAGAGGGCGTGGCCCACCCTGTCTCTGGAAATAACAATGCGAGTCGTAAATGCAAGCCATGTATGTAATTTAACATATTTAATAGCCTTATAAAAAGAAAGGGGCTGGGGATATAGTCCAGTTCTGTGGTAGAGTGCTTGCCTAATGTGTGCATGACCCTGGATTTAATTCCCAGCACTGCAGAAATGAACAAACAAACAAAACAAACCAACAAACAAAAGAGAGATTTCTTTAGCAAAAAATAGTACAAATATTATCATGTCAACATGTAATCAGTATAAAATCATCAATGAGCATTCTATTTTTATACTAAATCATTGGTATCTAGTATGCATTGTATACCTAGTAGCATCTCTGTCTCTCTTTTTTTAAAATTATTAGTTGTAGATGGACAAAATACCTTTTATTTTATTTATTTCTTTTATGCGGTCCTGAGGATCAAACCCAGTGCTTCAGTTTCGAGGCAAGTGCTCCACCACTCAGCCACAACCCCAGCCCCACTAGTAGCATCTCTTAGTTTGGACTACAGATAGTCCCCAATTTATGATGGTTCAATGCAACATTTTTTGACTTTATAGTAGTGCAAAAGCAATATGCATTCACTAGAAACTGTACTATGATGTTCATAGTACATGGTTGGTAGATTAGGTGTGTTAAATGCAGTTTCAACTTGGGCTATTTACAAGTTGGGATAGGTTTATTGGGGCATAACTCCATCGTAAATTGAGGAGCATCTGTAGTCAGATTTCAAAGTTGTAATAGCTGCAAGTGGCTCATGGCTACTGTTTTGAATACTGGAGGTAGGTACGGACCCACAATGTGGTTAGGAAAAGAGTGTATATATGAAAGAAGGAAAGTCAGGCTATTGAGCAGGGCTAGAATATTACAGTGTAAGATCTGAGGTGTCAGGTCCAAGCAGGGGAGTATTAGTATGTATAGCCAGTTAATATTATTTCTAGTTCATTGAAAGCCCCATGTCTAAAAGTAACCTCATAGATGTTTAAGAATCATCTCTACACCAAGAGCCTGATCCTTCCTCCTCATTTTAGATTTTAGTGGTATAATCATTTCTGTTTATGGCCCCTTTCTGTTATAGGTTAGGTGTCCATTATGTGAAATGATTGTGATCAGAAGTGTTTCAGATTTGGGTTTTTTTTTTTTTCTTTCAGATTTTGGAATATTTGCAAAATGTATAATGAAATATCTTGGGCATGGGACCCAAGTGTTAACATGAAATTTATCGTCATCTCATATACACCTTATACACATAGAAGGACGATAGTTTTCTGCAGTATCTTTAGTGTCTGCATTCTGTGATTTGTCACATGAGGTCAAGTATGGAATTTCCCACTTGGCATCATGTTGTTGCACAGAAGATTTTGGATTTTGGAGCATTTTGGACTTAAGATTTTCAGATTAGGGATGGTCAGACTTTACCACAGATCTTACAGTTTTCCTACCATTGTAGTACTTTTCTTCCTTCCTTTTCCTGTTTTTACTTCTACTAAGAATATGTGTGGTTTGATAGACATAATAGACATCATATAGTCCTTGTCTTGCTTGTGCTTTATGTGCTGCTGGGCAGAGATGAGTTGCTATAGCGGGTCCAAGACTGCTGTCATTTGGCCTGCTTGCAAAGTTGACCCTTGGCTAGTATATAGGAATGTAGGTCTTGGGAGGATTCCCATCATTCTTAACTGATAAGTGTGGCTGGCTGTGCCTAAACTCAGCAAGCAATATTTTTTATGATGAACATCTGTTTTTCTTCTTGGAAACTTGGGATTTTGATACCTGTCAGGCAGCGGTTGCCTGTGAGATTGAGCATCACTGAAAGCCCCAAATTCCCAGGATCAGGCCAGCTGCCCTGGTAGACAACGTTTCACACATGTTATCATAGGCTCATTGCTAGAGGAATGAAGTGTATCATATGTGACTACATTGGATGAGGACACTTGCAAACTTGTGCCTCATTTCTCCCCAGGTACCTTTTCCTTTGCTGATTTTGTGCTATATCCTTTCATAAATCTTAGATGTGGGTTTTGTATGCTGTGGGTTTTGTATGCTGTGTCTCCCAGATCATCAAACCTAGGGGAAAAGTGGGCCTTGGGAACTCCCCATACCCTCTGTGAGTGGTATAACTTTCAAAGGCACTTTAGAAGCACTTGTATTCTCATTGAAGACCTTGGAACCAGTCAACAACAACAGTTAGTATTTATCTGATGAGTATACTACTATATGCCAGGCACACGTTAAATAGTCATCATATTATCTAATTGATCAAATCCTTACCTGAGTAGTACTTTAGTTGTAGATGATGTAACCAAAGATTAGTAAGGCTAATTGGCCTATAAATTCACATGATGTGATGGCTAGTTTTAGGTGTCAACTTGACTGGATTAAAGAATATAGTAGTCCCTTCCTCCATCCCTTATATGTGGTTTGTTACCTGGGGCCAACCACAGTCTGAAAATATTAAATGGAAAATTCCAAAATGAACAATTCATAAGATTCAAATTGCATATTGTAGTGGGAAGTACTTACTGAAATCTAATGCCATTCTATTCCATCCCAATGAAGATGTGAGTCATCCTTTTGTCCAGTGTATCTGCATTATATATACTACCCTCCTCTTAACTTAGTAGCCATCTCAGTTTTCAGATAAGCTGCAGTTGTGTCATACTGCTTGTGTTTAATTTACCCTTATATTACTTAATAATGACTCCCAAAGCACAAGAGTAATGATGCTGGCAATTTTATTATAGTATACTGTTATCATTGTTCTATTTTAATATTACTATTAATCTGTTACTATGCTTAATTTATAAATTAAACCTTACTGTAGGTAAAATTGTGCATAGGAAAAAATATAGTATGTGTAGGATTTGGAGTATCTGCAGTTTCACACATCCACTGGGGGTCTTGGAACATATCCCTCAGGAATAAGCAGGTGTAGGGGGGCGGCTGCTGGAGACTACTGCACCTAGAGAACTGGTAGATCATCATTTCTGGGTGTGTCTAGGAGGGTGTTTCCAGAGGGGACTGGTGTGTGAGTTGGTGGACTGAGTGGGGAAGATCTACCCTCAATATGGACAGGTACCATGCCATTGACTAGAAGCCTGGACAGAACAAAAAAGAGAAAAGAATTTCCTCTCTCCTGGAGCTAGGACACTCCTCCTCCTGCCCTTGGACATCAGAGCTCCAGGTTCTCCAGCCTTGGGACTTCAAGACTTAAACCGGAGGCTCCTGGGTTTTTGGACCTTCAGCTTCAGAATGTGAATTATACCATTGGCTTCTGTGGTTCTGAGGCTTCAGACCTAGACTGAGCCATGCTACCCCCATCCCAGGGTTTCCAGCTTGGAGACAATGGGTAGTGTGACAGAGTTCTCAGCCTCCATAATTGCATGAACCAATTTCACTAATTAATTTCCTCTCATGTTTCAATTTTTATATTTATCCTATTAGTTCTTTCTCTCTACAGAACCTTGACTAATACACATGGCTAGTGTATGGATGGTCAGGTCCCAGCTCAAGCTTTCTGGCTCTAGGACCATAACCTTGTTTGTTTCTTGTGGTATGAAGAGCTTGGTTGACATTAGGAGGACCACTTGCTCTTCAGATGCCCACTGACCTTCAGTTGTTCTCAGATCCTTTCTGGAAGTCATAGGAGGAGGCTGCATCAAGATGGAGTTGTGGCCTGAGAGGAGTTTGCTTAGCTATTTTCTCTCACCCCAGCCAACCAAATCTTGACAGTGCCTATTTCTGTTTTCACACTTACACACTCTTGCAAAGCTCAGAACTGGGGAACAGCAGCTCTGATGTGATGTTTTCTTTCTTTCCAGGTGTTAATGGAGCCTGTGTCCAAGTGGAGAAATGTCCGTGGCCATAATCCCCTGGTGAGTGGCTTGGGAATGGCGATGCTGGCATTTGAGCCTGGTCTAGCTGTTAGCTGAGTTCGAGAAGAACAGGAGAAACAAGCAGAAAATGGTGGCATGTTGGTTTTCTGAGTTCAAGGATCTCTGAGGTCTAGGTTGGTGTGTATAGAGCCCAGGAACCTCCTATCTGAAGTAGCTGTTAGAAGCCAGGTCTCTATCCCATTTCCAGGACCTACTTCTAAGTGATCAGGTTCCATGGTGAATCCCTGATTTGAGTTTTTGTTTGGCAACATCTAGTAATGGTATGCTCTGGCTCACCCTGAAGCCACCTGTCTGCTCTCCAAAGTGGACCTAGAAAGTGGGGCCTATAGTGTGCATGTACCCCTTAGTCCTTCCGCATTCTGAAGGTCGTGCTCTGCCTGCTTGTAAGAGATGGCTAGAATCTGGGTCCTGCCTGAGAGGGCTTGAGAAAGGGATGTTAGGAATGATGAGTTTCATAGGAATGATGAGTTTCATTTTTTAGCTGAGGAAACTGAAGCTTAAATAAATTGTCCAAGGTCACACAGTGGCATATGACTGATGTAGGCTTGAACCTTAGACTTGGAAGCCTGTGCTGCCCTTTCTTTTTTAGCAATGCAGGACATTTCCTTGTCTGGTTCATTAGACTCTGGGTTCCACTGCTGGCACGACCAGTGTCTTTTTTGTCACTGTTATTCACTAGAACATAGTGGCACTGCCTAGCCCTTAATGGATGCTTGTTCATTTATTCATATGGCCAATATTTATTGCATTTCTTCCATGTGGCAGACAGTTAGCACTGCAAAGTCCCTATTCTCCTAGCCCTAATTGTCCAGTGTGGGGAGGTAGGAGACAGGCAGATATAGAATGTAGTGGGTGGTGATAGGAGCTGTGAAGAAAACCAAAGAGGTGAAGGATGTTATTTAAATAAGGCAAAAGCTCTCAGAATCTTTGAATAAAGAATCCCACAGAGATGTGAAAAGAATTTCACCTGTGTGCATGTGGGAGAAGCTGGAACGCCAGTCATCTTTGGATGTAACAAAGAACCCTCAGAAACATTGATATTCTCTAGAAGTCAGAGAGGACCAGTGTTTGATTATAAAGTAAAACAGCTCGAGTTGCAGATTATAGGGGATACATCACAGGACAGAATCACAGTCTCAAGACAGAGTGTCCTTGGTACAGATAGCATTTTCAGTGAGAGTATTATAATAAGAAATAACAATAGAATTAGATAGTTGTACATCAGTTTCCGCTCTGGACAGAAGAGCAAGATCAGCACTGTGACAAGTGTTGGTGCATCACTCGAATTGGCTCTCTGTAGCAGAAAGGTGCCTGTTGCTGCAGTCGTCTGGTTCCTGACCTTTCTGAGATTTTCTTTCATCTGCAGTTGGGAGGGTCTGCAGTTTTCTCCTCAGAGCACTGGAGTGTCATGAGTTTGCATCACAAAAAATTTAAAAAATAAATAAATGAGCACAATAAGATTATTAGTGAGGGGCTGGGGTTATGGCTCAGTGGTTGAGCGCTTGCCTCACATACGTGAGGCACTGGGTTCGATCCTCAGCACCACATAAAATAAATAAAGATATTGTGTTCATGGGCTGGGATTGTGGCTCAGTGGTAGAGCACTTGCCTTGCATGTGGGAGGCACTGGGTTCAATCCTCAGCACCGCATATAAATAAATGAATAAATAAAGGTCAATCAACAAATAAAACAAATTAAAAAAAAAGATAGTGTTCATCTACAACTAAACAAAATATTTAAAAAAAAAAAGATTATTAGTGAGCAGACTATGAGTGCGAAGTGTCATATGTCTGCAGGCAACTGCGTGATTGGGGTGGGTGAACTTCTCTTTTAGACAGCAAAGCCAGGGAAACACATTTCTGATAAGGTGACATTTGAGTAGAGACCTAAACATAAGGAAAGGGGTACAGGAGTCACTGGGGGAAGAGTGTTCCAGAGGAAGAATGGTAGGCGCAAAGGCCCTGAGATTGTCATGTTTGAAGAACATTAAGGAAGCTCATGCAGCTGGAAGCTGATTGGCCAGAAGGAAAATGGTGGGAGATAGAGAGGATAGCAGTTATTTTCTAGGCCCCCAGGGGCCATGATAAGAGTTTGGATTTCATTCTGAATGCACTGTGAAGGCCTGGAAGATTCTGAGCAGAGAGGTGATAAGAACAGGCTTATTTTGGCTGCTGGATGGAGAACAGACCACGGGGGGATCAAAGAACATTTACTGAGTGACTGAATGCATTTCTCTAGGGAACATCCCAGTCCATCCATTACTGAACTGTTCTGTAATTGCTTTAGTTCTTTGTCCACCCTATTCTCAGGACTCTGTGACCATGCTGGGTCCCAGTTCAGCCCCCTGTAGATTTCTTGAGATGACTTTCAGTGACTGATAGACCAGGGTCCTACAGATGTCACTTTGATGTAATGTGCTATATTCTGCTTTCTGCAGGGTCTGATGTACCATGATGCCAGTCGATGGGGTCTCACGCTGCAGACATACGTGCAGCTCACCATGTTGGACCAGCACACTTGTCCTCAGGTATGTTTCAGATACTCAGTTCCAACCTTGTCAAACGAAATTTTCTTCAAATCAGAGGTATGTGATTGTCAGAAAGGGAACTCTCACAAGGAAGCCCAGATGGATCTTCAGTGCTGCATAGCTGTCGCTGCCTGGAGCAAGGTCTTCTATCCCTGTAGCTTTCAGAGGACCAGTCTTCAGCATGCTCCACCCACCAATAAGGTGGCTGCCCTTGTGCCATCCTGAGCTCACATTTTCTGTGATATGATCAGACCTACTATTGGACACAACACAATTTAACTCACTTCTCAAAGTGTGGTCCCTGGACTGGCAGCAGCAACATCACCTGGGAACTTGTTAGAAATCCACATTTTTCTGGTCCCATCTCAGATCTGCTGAATCAGAAATTCTCATGATGAAACCCAGAAATCTGTATTTTATCAAACTACCCATATGTCTGGAATGCATCCTTTGTGTATTTGCATGTTTCAGAATCACTGATCTAACCTTCATAGGGTCTGGCTCTTAGTTCAGATTCTTGATGGAAAGGATCTGATTGGTTCAGCATGGGTCAGATGGCCAGCCCTGATTCAGTCAGGTGTTGAGGCAAGAGCACAGGACAAGTAGAGTTCCTTAAGGCCTTCTATTAGCAGGGAAGTGACAAGGGATAGACTCTCTTAGAACATAGGGTGGCTTGGGAGGCCCTGATTGGCATCTGTGGGTCAAAGCTATCAGCACAACCTGAGACACCAACGTTAGAAGCTCTCCATGAAGGGGACAAGATATCCCCAGAGCCAATTATGTTGGCACAGCCACTGGACTGGGCAATTTGATCCAGGTCAGGGTACCTTCAGGTATAGTAACCATTGTTCCATTGATACAGATCTGTGCCTTCTTTTTTTTTTTTTTTTTTTTTTCTGGTGCTGGTGATTGAACCCAGGGTCTTGTACATACTAAGTAAGCATTGTGTCTCTGAGCCATGTCCATGACTCTTTTTGTTTTTTGTTTTTTTGGTTTGTTTGTTTTTGGTACTGGAGATTGAACTCAGGGGCACTTGATCACTGAGCCACATCCCCAGCCCTATTTTTTTGTGTTTTTATGTAGAGACAGGGTCTCACTGAGTTGCTTAGTGCCTCTCCATTGCTGAAGCTGGCTTTGAACTCGTGATTCTCCTGTTTCAGCCTCACTGAGTGCTGGAATTACAGGCTTGCGCCACCGTGCTTGGCTTCTTTTTGTTTTATTTTAAGACAGCATCTCACTAATAAGTTGCCCAGGCTGGCCTTGAATTTAATGGGATTATAGGCATGTACTACCATGTCCAACTAATCTGTTTCTTAAAATTGGAGGATGTAAGCAGAACCTTTTTGATGACTATGAATTTCTTCCCAGTTATGAAATCAGAGAAAATGGAGTTAGTGCATTTTCCCCTGGCTTACCCCACTTTGCTCAAGTAGGCACTCAATTGCAAACTCAAATTGTATATAATTAAAAAATGTAATGGGACACAGGTGAAAATCCGGTAAATCTGTCCAGAGACAGAAAGAGCTGGACAGACTAGGAAGAATGAATAGAAGAGAGAGGTGATTGAATGGGGAGCCAGGGAAAGATGGGCGGCAGTGCTGCAAGTACAGAGAAGATGGAGAGAAGGATGGATGCAGAAGTTGGAGGGATAGACAAGCAGGGAGAAGGCATAGGTGATTTCCTAGTTACAGCTTTGACTGTGTCTTTGATTTGCTGGGTTTCAGGGGCCATGACAAGTGAGAGCAGTGTTTGTCCACTTGGTATCGAAGTTAAGGGCCCCTCCTGCTTCCTTTGTCCTTCCTGTGGACAAAAGGAAAGGTTGTACATGAGTACTCTGGTGATGTCTGGCCTTTCCCTTCCTTGCTAGGCACAGTCCTTCCCAGTTTCCACAGGCAGAGCCCCAGAATGCTGCCCCCACTCCAGCTCTCTGGGGGCTCTACCTCAGCCACACACGTCCTTTGCTTAACCAAATTCACCTTATTTATGTCCTTTGTCACTACATTGTGCCTCAAGAGACAGCATGTGGCAGTTTTTTCAGTACCTCTCCATGTTCTAGTTGAGTCTCCTGTCACAAGAGGCTGCTGCTCTAAATTTACAATAACTTAGCTATGGAACCAACCTACATGGCCTCCAGCAGATGAATGGATAAAGAAAATGTGGTATATGTATACACAATGGAATATTACTCAGTCATAAGAAAAATGGAATTATGGCATTTGCCAGCAAGTGGATGGAACTGGAGAATATCATGCAAGTGAAATAAGCCAATCCCCCAAGTGCAAAGGCTAAATGTTCTGTCTGATATGTGGGTGCTGAGTCACAATAGGTGGTGGTGGTGTGGAGAGAGGGGAGGTTCACCAGATTGGATGGGGTATAGTGGGTGGAAGGAAGGGAGGATGGGAATGAGAAGGACAGTGAGATGAATTGGACATAACTTTCCTGTGTTCATATATGAATACACGACCAGTGTAATTCCACATCATGTGTAATCACAAATGGGAAGTTATACTCCATGTATGTATGATATGTCAAAATACATTCTACTGTCATGTTAAACTAGAAAGAACAACAATAGCAACAAAAACCTGCTGCTGCTGAGCCCTCAGTCCCCCTTGCCAGGCTATCCTGGCAGCTTGGGGTGGAATGTGCGTGGGTAGACCTCTTGATTTTTATGTTCAGCAAAGTTGGGGGATGTGACTGGGGATAGGTTCAAGTTTTTCAAGGTCTTCTGACCCCCTCCTCTTTGCCTAAGTTACCAAATCACCTTTCTTCCCCCTTTAGATGTTGCCTGTACGACTGATGGAGAGGTCACTTCACAGTGCAAGATACATTTTTGTGGAAAACCTGTATAGAAGGTACCATAGTGTGCATAATTGATACTTTATTACACCATTGATTTTTAAAAAATAAATATTATTTATTTATTATTTAGCTTTATGTGGAGCTGAGGATTGAACCCAGTGCCTCATGCATGTGAGGCAAGCGCTCTACCACTGAGCTACAATCCCAGCCCCCACTATTGATTTTTTAAAAAAAAATTTATTTGTAGATGGACACAATACCTTTATTTTATTTGTTTATATGCAGTGCTGAGGACCGAACCCAGTGCCTTATACGTGCTAGGCAAGTGCTCTACCACTGAGCTATAACCCCAGCCCCCACTGATTTTTTTGAAAGGATATTGTAACTTGTTTGTTTAGTTGACAGATGTGGAGTGCCTGCTGTGTGGTGCCAGTTATCTGTTGCCACAGTTATGCTGTTAACAAATGACCCCATACCTCCGTGGCCAAGCTACCTGTTTTGTTGCCAGGCCAGCTGGGGTGGTGTGCTGGGTGGCTCTCTGACCTTGATAGGGCTCAGTTGGACATCTGGAGATTGGCTGGCCTGGGATGGTGCACTTGTTCCTCTTTCTCATGCTCATCACTGTCCCTTTGGGATCATGCTCTGAGGAGCGGGCTCAGCGGAAACCAGCAGCTCTGTGGTCGACAGGGAGACTTCTGTGGCTTCCTTGGGGCCTCACTGGACCTTTGGGTGTCGTGAGAGCAAAAGCCTGTCCTGAGAGTCGTCTTCAGGACCCAGGACTTACTGTGCAGGATTTCCTGTTTCCTGCACCTGGCCTGCAGTTTTGTCATTTCACATTTGTTGCCTCAGGTTTTTTGTGGTTGAGGTTTTGTTATCTTGGTTCTAAAGTTTTCTGGGTTTATTCCTAGGCCTGGAGTCAGGCGGTCGTAGGGCAGAGGTCTTTTCTCTTGAGTGAAAAGTACTCCTGGCCAGAACTAAAGGGATGAACGGGAGGAAGAATGGAATCTGGGCTTTCTTTGTGGTCACTCTTCCTCTGGTGCCAATTGCCTGTATGTTCACCTACTCTGGTGTCCTTACTGGAGTCTGCTCATGACTGGCTTTGCTGTCTTGGGTACCATACCCTCCTGCTGCTCTGTCAAGCTCAGTTCTACTCTTTTAGAGGGCTTGAAGGTGGTCTTGGGGACAAGGGAAGAATGCTCTTGTCTGGTCTCTGACAGGCCCTGCCATTGGATCTCCAGGGTAGGGCTGCTCATGCCCTAGTCTCCCAGAGCACCTCCCTCAAATATTTCCCTGCTTCTTAACCCCCTTCCGTCATCTCCCCACAGAGCTGGAATGGTCCACAGCTGGACAGGGCCAGCCTTTACTGTGATCTGCCAGGACCTTCCTTCTTCAGTCAGAAGTGCCCCTCACAGCCCACAGCCTGGGTGTGTCCACTCTCTCTGTGGCCAGGCTTGCCACACCCAAAGCTGAGTGGGTCCCACACTCAGCAACTCTACACTCCGCCAGAGGGGCAGAGTAGGGGAGGATTCTTCTGGACCTTCAAGAACCCCTGACTACTGCTGAGGTTGTGACCTCCAGCTGCTACCACTCCTGTCCCTTCCCTGTCTGTGTCCTCTTGGACAGAGGACACTCATCGGAATGCCAGGAGCAGATGCCAGTTCTCTTCCCCACTCTTGGGATTTTTCTTCCTTCCTTTTTTTGTTGCTTTTCTTTCCTTTTAGGTTAACATTTAAAATTCGTAATAAATTTGTAATTCCCATCCCCTTCTCCTGATTTGAGAATTAATATATTGTTAAAATTTGGAAAATGCAGAAAGATATAACGAAAAACAATGGAAGTCTCTTCACAGCTCAGAGAAAAGCCCTGTTAACATTTTGGTATTTTTTTTCCAAGTGTTTTAAAATGTGTGAATGAATCTTAATTTTTTTTAAATTAATGCATTGTAGTTATACATAATATTGGGGTTCATTTTGAAATAGTCATACAAGCACGGAACATAATTTGCTCCAATTCAGTCCCCTATACTTGCCCTTTCCCTTCTCTCCTCCCTTCTCCTGTTCCCTTTCCTCTGTTCTACCAGTCTTTCTTCTCTTTGTTTATAGTTTTTTTTTTTAAATTAGTGCATTATAATATATGTAAAGGTGAGATTGCCTGTGGGGTGTGTGTGTGAGTTTGGTCACTGCCATTCCACTGTTCTTCCTTTTTCCCATCCCTTCTTTCTCTCCCTCGATCCCCTTCCTCTACTCCACTCATCTTTCTTTTGTTTTCATGGGATTTCCCCCACCCTTTATTTTTACTTAATTTGGTGTAGCTTCTGCATGAGAGGAAATGTTCAACCCTTGACTTTCTGAGTCTCCTTATTTCATTTAGCATGATGTTCTCCAGTTCCATCCAATTACCAGCAAATGCCATAATTTCATTCTTCTTTATGGCTGAGTAAAACTCCATTGTGTATTTTATATACCTCATTTTCTTTATGCATTTATCTGTTAATGGGCATCTGGACTAGTTCCATAGCCTGACTATTGTGAATTGTGCTGCTGTAAATATTGATATGACTGTCCCTATAGTATGTTGATTTTAGATCTTTTGAATAAATCCCAAGGAGTAGAATAGCTGGGTTATATGGTGGTTCCATTCCTAGTCTTTTTTTTTTTTTTAAATGTTCTTAGTTGTAGATGGATGGAATACCTTTATTTTGTTTATTCAGTTTTATGTGGTGCTGGGGATCGAACCCAGTGCCTCACATGTGCTAGGCAAGCGCTTTGCCACTGAGCTACAGCCCCAACCCCCCATTACTAGTCTTTTGAGGACTCTACATACTACTCTTCAGAGTGGTTGTGCTAATTTGCAGTCCCACCAACAATGAATGAGTGCACTTTTCCCCACATCCTCATCAGTGTTGATTTTTATTTGTATTCTCAATAATCGTTATTCTGATTGGACTGATATGAAATCTCAGTGTAGTTTTTTTTTTTTTTTAATTTTTTTTTTTGTTTAGTTGTAGATGGACACAATGTCTTTATTTTACTGCTTTGTATGTGGTGCTGAGGATCGAACCCAGGGCCTCACGCATGCGAGGCAAGCGCTCTACCACTGAGCTACATTCCCAGCCCCCCTCAGTGTAGTTTTGATTTTGCATTTCCCTGATTGCTAGAAATGTTAAGCATTTTTTCATGTATTTATTGGCCATTTGTATTTCTTCTTTTGAAAAGTATATGTTTAGTTCTTTTGCCCATTTATTAATTGGGTTATTTGTTTCTTTGGTGTTAAGTTTTTTGAGTTCTTTATATATTCCAGAGATTAATTCCCTATCAGATGAGTAGCTGGCAGAGATCTTCTCCCTTTCTATAGGCTCTCTCTTCATGCTCTTAATTATTTCCTTTTCTGTGCAGTAGATGAATATTTTTGAAATATTCACACTTTGGATCATACTGTATGTGCACTTTTATATTCTACTGTTTTCATTGAACATCAGATTCTGAGCATTTTTCATGTCATCAAATATTATTTTACAACATCATTTTTCAGTTACTGCACAGTTTGTTATAGAGACAAACCAAGATTTAGTTGTCCATTATTTTAAGTAGTGTGGCAGTGAGCACCATGATTATTTTCACAAAATAAATTTCTAGGAGTGAAATTGATGTGCTTATTCGTTCCCCAGCCTGAATGCTCTCTCTGTTGTCAGGGGGTATGTTTTAAAGTGACTCTCTCTGCTTGGAGCTAAAATTCCAAGTGACTCTCCTGTCTTTCTACCTCCTACCACAAACCATTCCTGGGTAGTGGGAGATTGGGAGTGCTCAGGTCCCAGCATCACTTCACGTCCAGTATCTTGTGGACTACACTGTTCTTGGTGACACCCTTTGAACAAACGTCATCCCCAGATCCTTTTGGGGGAAGGGAACATAGCCCAGAAACTTTCTCATGGGTGAATAAAACCGATGCAACTCTCGCTCCAGTGGGAAGATGCCCGAAGTGGACTATGTGATTCTCTCTGAATGGTTTGACTGGATCGTGAGGAACATTGATGTGTCCATTGATCTGATAGGTAAGAAGGCCCCTCCCTGCCTTCCTGCCTGGTGCGTGGTGGGGGTGGGGCACTGGCCATGGGTGATTTTCCCCACTGCATTTATTTAGCTCTCTCCTTCTCAAAGAGCAGACAGAATTTGGGGACTTCTGGTCGCTCATGTAGAAGAATCTGACCCTTTGTTCCTGAAGCTGTCCTCCTCTGTGTCAGCTGCCTTCAGACCTGGATCCATTGTGATTTCATGGATTTTCTGGGTTGTGAAGAGGGGGAGGGACAAACTGGACATTTACTGAGGCCTGCCTTGTGCCAGGCCCTGTGCCAAGCTCTGATTGTGGATGGAATTACATTCAGCTCACAGTGACCTTTGGGGCTGATGACATGGAAAGGGAACAGAATTTGGGGAATGAGGGTCAGGATGTCTCTTTGGTCACACACTTTGGCCAGAGGCGAAGCTGAGAGCTGGCCCTGGTCTGTGTCTGCCTCAGAGAGGTGACGGTTCCTCTCCACCTGGCCTGTGTGCTTCCTTCCCCTCTCCTTGTCTTTTGTTTCCAAGCCATGAACCGAGCATTCAGAACCATGTGTGTTTTTTAACCTCAGTTTATCTCCGGACCACTCCTGAGACCTGTTATGAGAGATTAAAGAAGCGGTGCAGGCAAGAGGAGAAGGTCATTCCACTGGTAAGAGGCCAGAGATGTCTGGGAAACCACCTCCATGGCAGCCTGGCTCCCTCACCCTGGCCCACCTCCTGTGACATCATTGTGCGGTTATCTGCTGAGAGAGAGAAAGAGGAACAGGAACAGAGTAGGGAGGGGTGAGCTCTGACTTCCTCTGTGGCTGGAGCCCTGTGGATGTTCAGAGCCGTGTCACTTCTTGTGGTCCTTGACTTGGGCCTTGGCACCTCCCTCTCCTTCCTGCTGTGGGAAGCCCAGGGCTTGCCCCTCAGCCTCCTGAGGGTTGCTTGGCTCTGTGCTCTCTGGATCTTCACTAGAATGTGAGTTTGGGGAGAGCAGGACAGAGCCTTTTGTTCCCTGCTGCATCTAGTGCCTAGCACAGTGTCTGATGGAGACGGTGCTCAGTGCTTGGTGGTGCTTTCTCAGTACAGGGATTCATTGCCCTTCTGGGGTCTGGCCTTGGGCCACAGCAACTCTAATTGGGGCCATTATAACAAGCTTGGACTGCTCTCCTTCCCTGGGTCTGTACTCTCCATATCCCCTCTAAAATCTAGCCTCCAGGCTGCTGCATGGGTAATATTTCCAATAACAGAACACTATTCATGTGATTCCCTAGCCTAAGACCCTCCAGTGCCTCACTGCTTTCTAGAAGTACCTGCTTTGTAGCACAGTACATGAGAACTCACATGACCCTGCCCCAGTTGCTTCTCTGGTGTTATCTCCCTCCAACTTCTGCTTTCCATGCTCTGACCATAAGGAACAGGTTGTGAGTAGGGGCATGTGCACGTGTACACACATATACACCATAATTAGGCAAGTGTGCCTTTACAGAGTATTTTTCTTTGTCTTTCAAGTTCATCTCAGATGTCCTGTACTCCAAGAAGTCTTCCCTGAACTTCCTCCATTGTATTCTCCCTGCTGATAGGCTTACTGCAAGCACAGCCAAATATTACCATACTGGTAATATTTGTTTATGCCTTTGTTTCTGAACCTGTAAAAAACTGTGATCTTTTTAAGATTTGATCTGATTCCCTCTGTGTCCTCAGCATGTGTCCTGGGGCCTGGCACCTAGTAGCTGCTCAGTTAATATCGAACTGAACACTTATTGTGAGCAGCTGCCCCTGCAGATACATGGAGGCTGGGCAAGCATTTAGTGGGAGCTGTGAACTCAGGATGACTGGACTGAGTGCCCTAAAAGGACTGTCCAGCTCCCGAACCCTGCCCAGCATGGTTTTACCCTGGACCAGCAAGGTACATTTCAGCCATGAGGGCCGGTACCTGGCTTTGGGAAGCTCCTTTGAAATCCCAGAGGCAGGAGTGATTGGAGGATGAGAGTGCATTGGAGCAGGCCTCAGACGGGCCTGCTGTGTTGGGGCCTGGCAGCTCTGTGTGGTGACCTAGATATTCCAAGAAATGTTGTCAGGGGTCCATCCAAACCATTATCCATGTTTTTGAACAGTTTTGACAAAGTCTGTGGGATAAATCTGGTGTCTGGTACCCAGGGAGAGCTCAGTTGTGGGTCAAAAGGTGGCTGCATGGTTTACTTCAGAGCTTCTGGGACAGTACTTGAGGAGGTCCCTCGAGAGCCAGCACACATTGGCTGAGCAGAGAGAGTGCAACCCCAGGGGTAGCCAGCACACATCGATTGACCAGGGAGAGTACAATGCACGGGTAGAAGCACGGTGGATCCAGGGAGCATCTGTACCCTTTCCCCTCAGGCTGCACCCCAGTAGACTTTCTGCAGAGGTGCTGGCGTTTATGGTCTGGAGAATCCCTCTGTGATGAGTGGTCTGGTGGGTCACAGTCCTTTGGTGGCAAGCCAGAGGGAAGGATGCAGAGGCTGCTCAGGGCGGGGACACCTGTCCATTGAGTAGCTGTGGACCCTCTATGAGGGAGCTGGGGCCCTGCTGCTGGAGAAATGGCAGGAAATGGGAGAAGCCAGATGAGCATTTCTGCCTTTGGACTTGGCTTTGACTGGGCGTTGGGAAGAAGGGCCAGTATTCATGCTCATGAAACCCAGTGAAGCAGGGCAGGGTGGCTGGTGGTGCTCTTGACTGTTGAGTGCTCAGGCTGGTGCACTCGGCACATGGCTGCATTTATTGCTGCCCACCCGAGCCAGGTTGACTGTTGCAGTGTTTCTTTGTCCAAGTCACTGCCCTGTGGTCATTGAGAACTTTGTCCCACTTGCTGGGACTCTTCGTGGGGGGCCTTTGCTCCCCTCTCTTCTCCTGACAACCTGTACTTGTGTGTTCCCTTGGCAGGAGTACCTGAGTGCTCTTCACCAGCTGTATGAGGAGTGGCTCATCACAGGAAGTCTTTTCCCTGCGGCAGCCCCTGTTCTGGTAAGTCAGAGACCTTCACAGGGCAGGAGACTCTTCCACAAGGAATGACCCAGGGAATGTCAGCTACTTTGCAGATGGGGCAAGGGCTGAAGGGCTGGGTCCTTCAAGCTCAAGGATTTGGAAAGAGGAAGATAGAAGGTTAGAAAAGGCTTTCTGTCTCAGTCTGCATTTTTGGACGTGGAGTGACAGACCTGAGAGACCATCTGTCCCTTATAACTGGTGATTGCAGTAACATGTCACTTACCCAGTACTGGCTGCAAAGAAACACCCCAGGTACCTGAAGCCTCTGATCTTAGGTTTGGATTTGGACCTTTTGGGATGATAGTCCCTTTGCTGTGACCTTCCTTTTTCACTGGATGACACGGAGCTTCAGTTACGATTGTTTGGTGACTTAAGTCATCAGAAGGAACATCAGTTGCTATTCTGGGCTGTTACACAGTGATGCCCTGGGGAGCCTGTGTGCCCCGACTACTACCATTTCTGAGCTTCTGTGTTGGCCTCTTTTCTCTTGCTGAACTGTCATTTCTAATTGACACTGTTGTGTCTGCCCCCCAGTATTTCCTTACTATCTGGCCCCTGTGTTCTGATTTGCTGTTCCCAGATTTCTTCAGGCAGGTCAATGACTATGAAGGCTGTTCCACAGACAGTGGGGGATCACGAGCTTTCATGCGTGGCCCTGGACTGTGCAGGCACTCACAGCTCTTGCAAGCAATGAGGCTGCTGGCAAGGGAGATTACTTTGGTGGATTTTTAAAGAAATTTATGTTTTTCTCCTTATAAAAAATTGGAGGCTATAAAATGATGGGTAGAAAAGTTTTTTTGTTTTTTGGTTTTTTTTTTTGGTACTAAAGATTGAACGCAGGGGCACTCGACCACTAAACCACATCCCCAGCCCTGTTTTGTGTTTTATTTAGAGACAGGGTCTCAACTGAGTTGCTTAGCGCCTCGCTGTTGCTGAGGCTGGCTTTGAACTTGGGATTCTCCAGTCTCAGCCTCCCTAAGTGCTGGGATTACACGCTGGCGAAAAGTCATTCTTGAACTTACTGCAGGGACAACTGGGGTGGATTCTTGGGTGAAATTCTAGTTCAGAGTGTTGACTGCTCCAGAGCTGAGAACTGTTTGGCCCCGATCTTCCTTTCTTTCTCCCTGCCTCGTTCTGCCACCTAAAGGGAGGGCAATGTTCAGCTCAGTGCAGGCCTGTGACCTCTGTGTTTCATTTCCAGGTAATTGAGGCTGACCACAACATGGAGAAAATGCTAGAACTCTTCGAACAAAATCGGGCCCGGATATTAACTCCAGAGAATTGGGAGCTCGGCCCATAGGTGGCAGTGTCTATAGGATCATGTCAGGAGAGCTCTTGTGGTGGCCACCTTAGCTGTTGGAGGCAATTTAGAAAAATCTACTCTCAGGAGGGCCTTCTATCTGGCCAGATTTATTTTCCCAATGGTCTTTTCTTCTTGGCCAGTGTCTTCATCATGGGTAAAAGACAAGTGGGACCAGTGGTGAGTTTTTGTAGCCTCACATCCCCCTGAAGCCCTCAGAACAGCACTTGCCGTGTGTGTCAGGCTGGGCTCTGCACATTGAGACCACCAGGAGAGTGAGGTAGCAGCCTTACATCCCAACCGAGGAGTTTGAAGCTGAGAGGTTTTAGGCTCCCCAGGATCACACAGCCACTGTGCAGTAGAGCTGGCACCATTCAGACTTTTAGCCCAGGCCACCTTATCCTAAGACCTGTCCCCCAGAGCCTGCCTTTCTGCCACAGACCCTTGCATCTTTGTGGGGAGAGCTGGTAGCTGAGTGGAGCTGACCTCATCTTGTTATTGAGCAGTGCTCAAGGACAATCAGCAGTTCCAGACTTTACAGAATTGCATTTTGGCCTGAGCCCAGTGTTTGGTTTCTCAGCATGAGGCTGTGGCCCCTCAGTCCTCTTGTCATCTGCACTTCCATGACCGCAGAAGAATCACGTGTCATCTCATGATCGGTGCCCAGTCTCCTCTCTGAACTGCTGCCAGTTTCACTGAGGGAAATAGCATCTGGAGCCTGGCTACTTTGCCCTGGTCCGTGCTGGGGCCAGCAACAGCCAGCCCTGGCTTCAGGGCTCGGTCACTCCTGCTTGTCCTTGTTGCCCTGGGAATTACTGACCATTTGTGGCCCAGGGAGAGAGAGACAAGTGGCCTTAAGTCTTTTTAAAATGTTTTTCCACCCAGGGGGACACCTTGGGCCATAGAGAATGAAACCATCTTCATTGGTTCAGAGAATAACTTGGCCCAGCTGCCCCCTGAACCAAGTGGGAAGCAAGAGAAAGGAAAAGCGTTAACTTTGGGGCCAATCTGGACAGGAAAGTCAGGGTTAGTGAACAAAGGCTCTTGATATATTGCTGCTCCTGACTTTTGGGAGGTGGGTGGAGAGCACTGAGGAGACTGGATGCAAACAGGGGAAGGATTATGCAGCAGCTGTTGGCCTGTGCCCCACCCCCCAGGATGGACACCTGTGCATGTGCTCGCAGCCTCTCCAACAGGTGCTAGGTACTCCTGGTGGTCCACGCACAGAGAGAGTGCTAAGAAGTCAAGGATGCCAGTTTATGACGCTTCCTCTTTGAACCAATTCTTGGGTTGTGTCACCAGGATAAAGGACAGTAGCCAAGGAGGGGCTGTGTCCAGCAGCTCCTATAGTTCAAATGCTGCTGATTAACCAGAAAACGAGGGAAGGCAGGAACCTTTGCTACCAGGAATCCTGATATTTTGGGGCTGTCTTTGGGAATTTATAAATGAATAGTCCAGTGTTTTCCCCTCAGGTCAATTTGAGCACCTGTGTTTGGAAGATATGTGATTTTTCTTTTGCTGTATGGTAGCCGATTAATCCTTCACTTAGATCCTGATGTTAATTTTCAAGTGCTCTCTATGCCAGCAACTTTACATCCCTGCAGCATCCTTTTGCCAGTAGGACTATGTGTTTTTATTTTTTAAATACTGTGATTCCTAATAAAGTGATATGCATGGATCCAGAAAGATCCTACTGTCTTCCCACCTGGGTGCCTTGGAGAGGAAGCTGTGTGATCATTAGACGCTGCAGCTGGTTGCAGAAACCTCCCAGCCTAGAGATCACACCTTCAATGAATGGAGCCAGGTTGCACCAGAGCTGCTGTCCCCTGTGGCAGGCAGGTGTCACAGAGCAATTATACACCACCACGAGTCAGGGCTAGAAAAGGGCAAATGGCTTATGGTACGAAGGGGCCTATTTCTTAGACCTGGGGGCCTCCCTAGAACCTCCAGGAATAGCTTGAAGGAACATGGCAAGGGCTGCCGTCCCCGAAGAGCCAGAGTGAGTAAGCCAGGACAATGACATTCCAGACCTGGTGGGGTCACCCCATTCTTACTCAGGCTGAGATCCCCGGGGTGTAAAGTTGCATACCCCAGAGCTGCCTCAGGTGCTCCAACTCTTGTGAATATTTACTTAAATTCTTGAACAGCATTTACATTTTCTTCCAGTTGCATTTTTAGTGAAATAATTCCAGTTTACATTGAAGCTTTTTCGTCCTAGTTTACAATATATGATTAGAACTATTAAAAATATTTTATGTACCTTGTGATTAAAAAATAAGATAGAAATATTTTTCATACACACAAGAAATGTGTGTAGGTGGGTGATCCAGGGCCAGGTTGGTGGTTTTGTGGTCACCACAGTTCAAGCTCTTCCTTTCTGTTCCTGGTTCTGGGAGGTTCCACTTCCCAGTTCATGGCTTCCCTTCTCCAGGAGCCTAATTGTTCAAGATGGCTGCCGAGGCTCTTATCTGGCCAGCGTTGGCAACATGGCTGGCTTTTCTCCATTCACACTGTGATTTATATTCGGATAATGACCCTTTCCAAGGCAGAACTAAGATATCAGGACTTGGTTTAGAGGTCTTGGGGCTGGTGAGGGAAACGCAGAAGGGAGGTCAACACCCACAGACTGGGTCACATGATCTGGCTTCAGTGCCTAGTGCCCTTGGGGCCCCATGTCTCCTCACCCTCTCTTCCCTCTACTGTAATGCCTGTGTCTCAGCTGGCCTCCCAGGCTAGGTATATAGCTCTGGGAGGAGTGAGACCACCTTATCCTTGTTCCTATGACATGAGTGAGTAAATGTGAACTCTGACGAATGGTATCCCCCAGCTTGTTTTCATCTTTCAGTTTCTCTTCTGCTTCTTTCTCTTACCTCTGAGCCCTTCTCCCTAAATGAGATGATTCCCCCTGTCTGGGGAATATATCTATCAGAAAACTCTGCCTCAGAACTCCTCCAGACTCTTACCATCTGATCTGGGAAGGATGGTGATAATTAAAACTCAAAGCAGGTAAAAGATGTTTCTAAACCCTGTCTGCCCTAGAGCACTGCTAAGCCTGGGCTACCTCTGTTTTCCTCGAGCCCTAGGGTCGAGTATGGGTGCTTACCTCAAATGCTTATGGGTCTGTGGAATGAGTAACATTCATCCCCTTGGCCTGTCCACTCTGAAGAATTAGTTATTAAAATAATAGATGGGCTCTTGAAAATGTTGGCTGGCCGGCTGGCTGTTTTGTGGCACAGGATTGTTCACTGAAGGTCCCATGAGTGCTGGCACAAGTCCCCTTCCCCCAATAACCCAACCCCACAGCTTCCCTGAGGCTGGAGTGAATTTTGTGTTCCTCTGGTTTCCCTAAGATGGGAGCTTGGCCAAAGCTGTCATTAAACAGAAGTGAAAAGATAAAGACCATCTCATGGAACCCAGAAGGTGAAGGCATTTACTGCTCTTCACAGAAGCTGTTTTGAATTCCTATTTATCTTAACCCTACTTTTTCAAGACTGGTGCATACCAGACTGGGCTATTGTGATCACTAGCTCAGTGGTTCTCAAACTTTGGAACATCCCAGTGAAATGAGGGCTTGTTAAGATGCAGACTGCTGGGCCCCACCTTTACAGTTTCTAATTCAGCTCATCAGGGATGGGCCTGAGAATGTGTTCTCTAGCAGCTTCACAGATGACATTGAGCCTGCTGGTCCAGGAACCTCTTTGAGAACCACCTCTCTAGCTTTACACTTTCTAGAATTGGACATCCAGGAATTCAAGGAAACCTTAGCATGCCTGCCATTCAACCTGAGCCCTGCTTATCTTACCTGTCAAATGGGAGCATTGCTACTCAGGGTTGTGAGGCCCTGGACTGGGGCCTGGTGTGCAACAAGTGAGTTCAGCTCATGTGCTTGGAACAAGTAGGCTTCAAGGCAGTTGATGGACTTGTTAACCACAGTAACTGACATTTCCCATCCTTGCAGCATGGACACTATCCTCCCATATCAATCAGGGAACATCTTGACTGACCTGTTCCTAACCTGGCCTGGCCTGACTGAGCCTGACCTTTTTGGGGCTGTACCTTTGAAAAGTGCCTCATGATCTTTCTGCAGTTACAGACCATGGGACAAGAAACTTACCTTTTCTTTTGAAAAATATTTCCATTTTTCAGAGACTCTGACCCCAACACCTAGCATTATAGAGCATGAGAGGGAAGTTTGCTTCTCAGGCCATGGCAGCTGACACTTTTTTGTACTAACAAGACCCTGGGGTTCCTTACACAATAAACTGATGATTTTCTAGTCTGATGTCACATTTCTTGGCAGACCTCTCTCTCCTTGGCGCCTTACACCTTGCCCTTTCCGTAATTCACAGAGAAAATTTATCTGTAGTCAAGGATGGGCAGAACTTAGCAGTTCCAGACTCATTTTAGGAAGTGCCTAGAAAAATGAGCAGTTAACAACGAATCTCACCTTTTGAGAGCCACTTGACTTTGTGGCTATTGCTTGGGCTTTGGGGTCAGAACAGGGGCTGCAATCCCAGTTTCCCTGGTTATTGGCTCTGAGACGTTAGATAGTTTACTTCACTTAACTGGTCCTGTTTCCTCCCCTGAACACTGGGATTCTATTCCCTCCTTTGCAGGGACTGCACAGACTAGGAGCGGGTGAGGTAAGTGAATAACAGAGATGGTGTGCCTGCCTCCTTTTAGCCCCTTCCCCTACTCTGTACTTGGCTGCAGAAGCAACCAGCCTTTCTTGCATCTTCACTGGAAAGTCAGAGGGGGTCGTTTTGGTGGAATACTCCACAAGCCAAGGCAATGGATGCTGCATTCATGTTTTCAAAATATGTCTCTTGTCAGGGTGATGGGGAAACATCTGCATCCTTACCTGCCATTCACTAAATCTGTGCCACAGGGTGAGCATCACAGCCACTGCCTGCCTCCCTAAAAGTATGCAGTTTAGCTCCCCACAGCTGCCCCACCTAAGGCAGGAGGACACCAGTAGCCTCAGTGCCTCCTCCTGGTGAGGTGTAGAATTAACTCCACTCTGATGGTACACCCACCCCAGAGTCAATGATCAAACTAACCCAAACAAGTTTCAGTGAAAAAAAAATTTTTTTTCAGGGAAGTTGAAGTCCATAAAATTGACACACAAAAACACCAAACAGATCATAATGCTAGATCAACCCCTATGTACAATAGTAACAAAGATGATTAATTACTTTGGAATAGCTTCATTAAGAAAGATGCAGAACCATTCAAGAAGATTGCCAGAATACTCCTGAAAGACCTAAATAAGAGTTGAACAAACTTTATCCGTTCTTGGATAGGATGACCTAACATAAATATGTTAATTTTTCCTAAGCTAATTTATAAATTCAATGCAATCTTAATAAAAACACCCCAGACTGTTTCATAGAGTTAGACATTTTATACTAAAGTTAATATAGAAAAAAGGAAAACCACACAGAAATAATCATGAAACCAATGAAAAATGGAAACCATAATGTAAAACCTCAGCAATTAAAACTGTGGTGTTGGTACGTGAATAGTGGGTCAGTGGAGTAGGCCAGAGAAGCTAGAAATAGAACCCAAGTACAGGTGGAAATCTAGTATACGACTATGGTGGCATTTCACATCAGTGGGGTAAACGGTGCTGAGGTGATAGTAACCATTTGAAAAATGACAAAAATAGATGCATATCTCACACCCATATCCAATGACTCAGAGTCTGAAGGTCAAAAGTGAAGTCATGAAAGTACCTAATGAAAACAATTGATAATATCAGGGTTATAGACAAGGTGAAAACTCAAGAACTCCTACAGACTGGAGGAAACCAGGAAGGACCAACATGTAGTATGGGATCTGGAGAGACTCCTAGGGTGGAGGAAGGATGTTAACGGAAAACTGGTGAAATCTGAATAAGGTTTGTAGTGCAGTGGATAATATTGTTATCAATAATCGATCCATGTTCTTGATCATTACGCTATGATTCTATAAGATGAGAACTTCAGAGGAAGCAGGGTGGGAGACAAAGCATTTGTACAATTTTGCAACTTTTCTTTAAAAATATGATAAAATAACTCCTTGAGAAATCAAAGCACAACATTATAAATATTATGTGTGTGTATTTTTTCCTAAGACTGGAAGGGATTGTACCAATGCAATAACACTGGGTATCTTGGGTGGAAAGTGGAATTTTTGCTTTTGTTTTCTTACTCATCTTATGTACTTCCCAAAGTTTTCTTCTCATTTGATGGTTGTTGCCCCTTAGAAAGAATGGTGAGACAAGATGAAGTTTATCTTTCATGGAACTTACATTCCAATGGAGGAAAAGAACATTGAATACATTAAAAAATCTTTGTTCATAAAATTAAACTGAACTGATGTGACAGAAATATGGTTGATCACAAAAGACCTCTCTGAGGAGGAGATATTTCAGGTAAGATGTGAATTACAAGAGAGAACACGGGGTGGAGGAGAGGGCAGAGGGAACAGCCTACACAGAGGCTTTGAGGCAGGGTCAGGCCTAGCATGTTCCAGAACTTAGAAGAAGCCAGAGTGGCTTGGTTGCAGTGACGAGGGAAAGGAGCAGCAGATGAGGTCAAAGGGGTAGTGAGTGACAAGCCTGTAAGTGCCCCTGGAGGAAACTGAGCAGATGAGAGTTGTGATTGGGCTTAGGTTTTAATAGAATTCTCTGGCAGCTGGAGGAGTACAGACTGCCAGGAAATGAGGGCAGAACCAGGTAGGAGGCCAGCATCCTCCAGGGACTGGACTGAACGGTGATGTTAGCTTGGATGAATTATGGTCACTGTGGAAGGCGGAGGGCAGTGGTCATATTTGGATTATGTTATGAAAGAGAGCTAGGGTTTGGATGAAGGACATGAGAGAAAGAGAAGAAAGAAACAAATTCTACATGGAGCTTTAGTGAGTAGATGGTAGGTCACTTCCCTGGACAGGGAGTGCCAATGGATAAGGAGCAGGCTTTCTGGGGAGAGCAAAAGTTCTTTTAGATTTAGGGAGAAACATGCTTATTGTGTTAATGGTCAGAAAAGAATGAATAATATTCAATGATTAAAGAAAAATAATTAGCTTCCCTTTTTTGATCGTGGAATTCTTGGCCCAGGTTCCTCTCCCAGGCTGCAGGTCAGCCCAGGACAAGGTGCCCTGGGGGACCATGCCCTGGGGCACCATGCCCTGGAGTGCTTGCCATGGTTCCTGGATAGGTTCAGTGTCTCTCCTCATTCCTTCTCCTGAGGTTGCTGGCCTACTGTGTCGCCAGTCTTGCTTCTTCCTGACGTTTCCTTCCCCTGGTTGGAAGCTTGTGGCCAGGGTCTGGCTTCCTTCCTCCCTCCTCCCCCAGTACCCTAGACACTGATAGTTCACCAGCGTCAATGTGGATTGCTGGGTGCCATGCTGAGTGACTGGGATGGGCTGCTGGCTGGCTGGATAATGGCCGTGCCCCTCTTGCCCCCAGTGTGCACACTGCTTCCTGGTTGGAGTCTCAACAAGCCCACTAGGGGTTAAAGGACAGCTCTCTGTCTAGGACGGAGGTGGGGCCTATGCTCCTTAAATCCTTCCTGCCTGAGGTCCCCCTTGGTCATTTTTTTTTTTTTTTAATACTGGGGATTGAACCACATCCCCAGCCCCTTTTGTTTTTTGTTTGAGACAGGATCTCACTAAGTTGCTGAGGCTGACCTTGAACTTGCTATCCTCCTGCCTCAACCTCTCGAGTGAGTCACTGATATTACAGGTGTGTGCCACCATACCAGATTCTACCTTGGTCTAAGGGAACTGACAGTGATGTGGTCATATGTTCAATTCCAGGGACAGCCAGGCAGATTGCAACATTAAGTGCTTGCTAGGTTCCCCAAGGGGGCCTTCCCTTATATAACTTTACTGCTCATCAGTAGGCAGGAGCCATCTCATTTCACAGCTGAGTAGCCACCCTGGGCCAGTGCCACAACTGTGTACTATTTCTATGGCAGAGAAGGTCTTGGCTGGAGGAGGGTGTTCTCTGCTGGGACTGAGGTGGAATGCCTGAGGGTATGTGTGTGTGTGCCCACCCTGGGTATGCCCACTCATGTGCGTGTGAAAGTGTAATGTGTGCATAGCTGGGGGCAGGAGGAGGCGTCCCCACTCAAGACACAATCTTGGCTCCTGCAGCCCAGATGGGTAGAGCTCCTGGCCTTAGATGCGGAGCAGGCAGGAGAGCTGACCCTGAGCTCCCAACTGTGGTTATTTCTTTTGTCAGCCAAAAGTTAGCTGAGAGAAAAGAGAGGCCAGCAGGGGATCTAAGTGGATGAAGGGCAAGTGCCACATCTGACTGTCTCTGCAGCTCAACTCTCTTCTGCACTGAGGTGAAGCGGGTGTAAGTGTGCTGAGGGAAGCTGCAGGATGGGATGAGCTGGGATGTGGAGGGGCCCTTCCTGGGTTAGGCATTGCTGGGCAATGAGCACATTCTACCTCGCTAGCACTTTGAGGCCTCCTGTGAGGGGTCTGACCATACTTTGGTTACAGATGAGGAGAGGGAGGCTTAGAGATGTTTCAAGGTCACAGTAAGTGGCATTGCAGGGGTTTGAGACCAACTGGGGTTAGCAGATTGGTTCCTTTGCCTGATAAGCCATGGGTTTGGCCCCCTCTTCCCTCCCCACCCTGGTCCCAGAGCTACTGCTTGGCAGGGCAGGCCAGTCTGAGAGGGTAGGGAGAGGGCTGGCATCATCATGGCCGGGGCCAACAATTGCTGAAGAAGCCTCTGTCCACTGCTTATTTAAATCCTCCTTCCTCTGGTTTACAAAGGAGATTGAGGCAAGAGCCAGGATTGTAAGTGTATTAGTTTCCAATTGCTGCTGTAACAGGGATCTACAAATGTGGTGGCTTAAAAGTACACAAATTTATTATTCTATGATTCTTGAGGTCGAAGTCCAAAATCAGTGTCACTGGGCTGCTTTCTTTCGGACACTCTCAGGCAGAAGCCATTTCTTGCCTTTTTCCAACTTCTAGTGGCCACCTGTATTACTTGGCTTGTGGCCCCTCTATTGTTTGAATGTCCTCACTAAAACTCATGTTGAAATTTAATCCTGATTGTGAGGCAATAAGAGGTGGGACCAGGTGGATCTCTAAGAGGTCATGAGGGCTCTGTCTTCCTAAATGGATTAATTCATCCATGGAATAATGGCTAATTAGTTATAGGTTATCTTGTGAGTGGGTCTGTTACAAGAGTCAGTTTGGCTTTGTCCTTGTATGTGCCCCTCTCATTATGTGATTCCCTGTACTACCTCAAGATTCTATAGAGTCCCCACCAGCAAGAAGGTTTCTTACCAGATGTGGCTCCTGTCTTGGGCCATTTAGCCTCCAGAACTGTGAGTTAGTATACTTTTATTCTTTATAAATTAGTCTATGATATCAAGTAATAGCAACAGAAGATAGATCAGGTCACTCACTCCATCTTCAAGCCAGTAGGAAGTGTCTTTAATCTTTTTTCTCTCTTCATTCTGTTTCCATTCTTCTTGCACCTTCTCTTCAATCCTTTTGCTTCCCAAGTTCTTGGGATTAGGGCGTGGGCATCTTTGGAAGGGGACCCAAGATATCTGACACCCAAAGCCATGCCTTGTCCATGAAACCAAAAATTTTGTAGATGAGAGTGGAAGGGTTCTGGGCCCTACAGTTGTCTTGAAGGGTATGAAGTGTGGAGTCTGGGAGGGTCAGAATAAACTGAAAGTGTCTCAAATCTCTTTCTCTCTTTTATTCCTTGGTCCCAGGCAGATTTGCTCCCTGCAGTGAGGACTGGAGTGGCCTTTATCTTTTCCTTGTTAATAGCCCAAACTTCACAAATTGGCACTCTCAAATTAATTCCTTTCCTTCTTGGGTGATTCTTCTATTGCTCTTGGTTACTTATTGGTTTAACCACACATCTTAGTTCTCAGCTACTGGGGACCCCATCATGCCTGTGAGCCACCTGCCACCCTATCTCTGAAAGCACTGCCAAGACCAAGTGTGAAAACACCAGGCACGGTGCCTAGAATCTAGCCTTCCCTGCCCTCTTGTGTCTGAGCCAGCCTGCTTCTTCAGTGCCAGCTTCCCCACTGGTCCACTGCAGCCTCCTCCAGCTGCTGGATTTGGTGTTAATTACATTATTCACACTTTCTAAGCCATCAAGGGAGTGATTGGCTTAGTGAGAACCTGTTTTTTCTGTCTGCCAGTGTGACTAGCTTTGAGGGGGACAGTGGAGGTGGGTGTGGGGAAGTGGGGCAAAGGATCTACAGGGGTGGACTGATGGAGGGTGGGCACCCTGAGGCCCAGAGAAGGAAAGGGTCTGGCCCAAGATCACAGGATAAG